>RJWH01004312.1:0-104289 GCA_004363575.1 Solenodon paradoxus | reverse complement strand
TCACACCTGCCCTCAGCATACCTAGGCTTAATGGTTCAGGGTTTCACACCCTTCTGACCTGAGGTTGGACATCTGCTGCTCCATCTGCCTTGTTTTCCAAGGCCTTGAGCTGCTTGGTGGCATCTGGGCAGCGACTCGGGGCCCTGAGCTGCCTGACAGCCTCCCCGGCGCAGCTAAGATAGGACACCATCCTGTACTCCCAGAGCCTGGGTGTCTTGACTGTGCCTTCCCATGTGGGACAGCCAGGGTAGCCATGCTCTTTCAGCTCTTTGGAGAAGAATCCTGCTGATGTTTTTGAATGAATTGATGATATTAATGATAGATTCGGGATTTGTTAGGTTTATTTTTAGAAATTCATGATCTCAGACATAAAGAACACCTCATTCTGGACTAGGGACCTGCAAAGGTTGATGTCAGTGCCGTGGGCGGAGGAAGGACAGATAGAGGGCGGGGAGGGAGAGGGAAGCAGGGACAGGTGCTGAGCCTGGGGTCAGGTGCGGTCCAGCCCTGCCCGCATTGGGAGCACACAACTATTAGCCTGAATATCTGCTGAGTGCTGACTTGGGACCAGGCTTGTCTCCCAGGGTTGGGGACAGCAGAAAGAGGCAGACACGATTCCTACCTTGAGCATGGGGCTGATGGGGAAACAGGCACCACATGGGTGAACAAGGGTGCACGGGCTGTGCGTGTGTCACTGAGCAAGGGACAGATGAAGCTGAACTTCCAGGTGGGTCTGACAAGACTCCATGGGGAACACAGGCACCTGTGAATTGGGGTCCCCTCTTTCTGTGGAGTCAGCACACGCTAACTGAGCTCCTACTGGGTGCCCGACGCTGTGCAAACCAGAGCAAGGCTGGGAGCTTACTGACTTGTGGAAGACAAATAATGCTGCTCATTGACTTGGTGGCAGTCAGTGACTCTGGGACCTGGAGGTGAGAAGCCCTCCTCGTGGGGTATTGCTGCCCCTCTCCCAGCCCTCACCCCATTGGGCGCAGGAGACAGGACTGACCCTGCAGCAGCACAGCAAGTGTAGCCACAAGGCTCCAGGGAGAGTAGCAGCTCGTCTAGCCACTCGATGTGGGGGGACCTGGGGGTGCATGAGCAGGGCAGGAGCTGCAGCTGCGCTCCTTCCAGAGGGTCCCCAGGGAGACACCCACCCTCCCAGTGCTGCTGAGGTCTCTGAAGTCTTTGGACGACAGCAGTATTGCTGGTCAGATCCCATGGACAGAAATTCCCCTGCTGCTAGAGTGGTTCTTGGGGTTCAGTGGTGCTGAGCTGGTGCCCAGGAGAAATGCATCAGCAGGTTGCACTGAGCTGTGTCAGAGCCATGCGCTCCAAATTCAAAATGCTTTGCGAGGTGTGCCAACTGCAAAAAGCCCTCTACACACAGAGCCTAGAACAATCGCAGTTGGCTGAGGTCTGAGTGTTCAGATTCCTGGCATCTGGAATTTCCCATGCTCGCCAGTGAGGGGCTTGGCCAGTGGCCAGGTGTGGTGGAGCTTGGTTTTCTGACAGTCTCCTGAGGTAGGCGGCTGCCCTGCCAACACCCCAGTCCCATGTGCACACACACCTCATGCACGCACGACAACATATAGCACTCTCACATGTGCACGCACAATTCTCCTATGCATACCCATTACATATCAACATGCACAAGCACACCCCCATGGGCACACACGCATGTGGACACACGCTGTGCATGCACACAGCTCCTGCACTCACACACACTTTCCTGTGCACACACCTCATGTGCATGTGTACATGCACTCGTGCACACAGGCCCCCAGGCCCCTGACCGTGTGTCCTCTCTGCAGAGCAAGGTGCGGGAGCTGGAGGAGAAGTGCCGGGCACAGAGTGAGCAGTTCAGCCTCCTGTCCCGGGACCTGGAGAAGTTCCGGCAGCACGCAGGACACTTTGACCTGCTAGGTGGCAGTAGTCTGGCCTCCCTGGACATCCCTGCATCCCCCAGCAAGCCTTTCCCACAGTTCATGAACGGGCTGGCTGCCTCCATCAGCAAAGGTAAGTGCCCATTGCTTCCTCGTGGTCAGGTGACTGGTAGCCCTATGATCTGTGCACACTGAAATATGACAACACTCCGGCAGCCCTGTAGGAGGTATGTCACAGACAGCCTCTAGCATGACTGCGTGGATACTGCTGAGAGTCTGAGGGTGTCACTGGTGATACTCCAGTTACTGGTGGGAGAAGCTCCATGGTGGGAGGAGGTCTGGTGGGAGGAGCTTCATGGTGGGAGGTGATCTATAATGGGAGGAGTTCTGTGGTGGGAGGAGCTCCGTGGTGGGAGGAGTTTAGTGTTGGTAGGGGCTCCGTGGTGGGAGGTGCTTCATCTGTGGTGGGTGAATTTGAATGCCTATGGTTATCATTTTGTTCAGAATGTGGGTGGGAACAGATTGCTTCTTTATCGGGGTGGACGTTATGGCTGGAGGCTACGTCTAGCCACATGCAGTGCCCTGCTCGGTCAGAGAACTCTCCTCCCTGGCAGTTAATCAGGTCACAGTGGGTTGAATGAGTTACAGGCCCTGTTGTTTTCCACCTGTTTAAGAAGTTAGGTTTTTTTTTGTGTGTTTGTTTGTTTTTTTAATTTAGGGGAGAGAGGCTTTATACCCTCACTTTGGAAGTCCATAAAAGGCAAATAATCCTCAAATTTCTCCTGCTTCTTATCAGAACATGTGAAATGTCCTTTTTGGCTTTTTACTGTTAAACAGGGCGCTGGTGTTTTAGGAAGCAGGGTTCCTTCTCCTTCTGCAGCGCCCCCTACCATGCACCAGACAGAGGGTCCAGAGGCTGTGGGCACGGAGGCTGAGGGTGGAGGAACCAACATGCCAGCATGTTTTCTGAGCAGGTGACATTCTGGTCACGTGCGGTGCAAGGCAGTAGTGGTGCCCAGGGCCCAGGTGGGTGGAGTCAGCGACTGGAGCATCAGCTAGCTTCCTGCTCAGATATGGGAAGACTTTGCTCTAGATAGACTGGAAATAGGCCATGAAACAGTGGCCAGGAATGTCCTGGAATGGTCTGAGCTGTGAGGCCCCAGGGGATGGAGTGGGAGACAGTCTTCTTACTAAATGAAAACAGGCTTGTTAGCTGGGTGACTGACAAGATTGGCTGGTACATGCTTTTCAGGGTCTCAAGCCCCTGATGTGTTTGGTGATTCATAGGACTTAGCACTGTGGAGCCCAGGGATTTGTGGTGGCACACGGAGCAGGGGCAGGCATTCCAGCCAGCCCTCGTCCGAATCACCTCAGTTACTGGACATGGTGTCCTCCTGTGCTGGTCAGATGGGAACTGGGGCTTGAGGGCCTTTGTTGGAACATTTGGAACCTTATTTCCATCACTTTGTGCTTCCTCATTTGGCTTGAGTCCCTAGGGGACAGTCACAGGGACTGATCAAAGCCAGGAAGGAGCTTCTTCAGCACTTTGGGTGGCAGAGCACAGGGAAGGGAAATCTTTGCTTCTGTGTTTCTCACCCAGGTCCTAAGAAGGTGTCCCAGCCAACCCTTGTCAGCTCAGTTGCCCCACTGGGCTCAGTCTCCTCTGTGCCCAGAAGCATTTCTCGCTCACGGCTCCCCTGCGAGCGGGTTGCATCCTCAGCTGACTTCCCTCCTCCTGGTGCTTGTGTGGCTGCAGCACCAGTGAGTCTCCTATCCTCTCGGTCTTAAGGAGGAAAAGGGAGGCCCCTTTACTATAACTCCACGAAATGCTCTGATGGACTGTCGCTATATGTCGCAGCGCCTTTACCACCAAACCCGCTTGCAGCAGAGTGACTGCAGGAGGGTGGCCAGATGGGTCCGACCTGCGGATGTGGACTCGTGGAGGGTTAGGGATGCGGAGGGGAATGCAGGTGCAGGGGAATGCATTTACCAGTGCATTCTGCTCACTTGCCATCCCCACCGTCTCCCGTTCCTGCCAGGCCACGGGAGCACCACTGGAGGCCACACTGCGATTGAGTACATCCGGGCCCTTCCGCTCCCTGGGGACCAGCTGGAGTCTCTGTCCATCAAGCCCACCTTTCTGTCAAGATCTGCTAGCCCAAGATGCATATCTGAGCCGGACGTGAGTGCTGTCTCCTGTGCCAATCTTTCTTCTGTTCTCCTCCTGATTTCTTCCCTTTATCCCCACTCACCCGCTCAACGAGTCCTTGACCGCTTATTGTGTGCCAGGATGTGAGATGGGAGTCTTCTGGGAGAAGATGTAAATAGCCCACATTTAAGACCAGGTAACAGAGTGGACTCCAACCAGGGCGCCTGATGGGAGGCCACCAGCCCTGAGTTGTGCCTACTGGGCAGGAGCCCAGGGAGCCTTTGGCTGGAGTGGTGCCAGCTGGTGGATGGGCACTGAGCTGCAGGCTGCAAGGAGGCTCTGGGTTTTTTCCAGGAAGCCTTGGCAGGGACTTAGAGGGGGAAGGATGGGCCTCATGCCTGTTTGAAAGGAGCAGCCCACCCCCTGGACATGTTGTGAGGAGGATGAGCTGAGAGGTGAGCCTTGCTCTGGGGACCAGTGACACAGTGCCTGGGGTGCTCATCCTGTGAGAAAAGGCACTGCCCCAGTACAAGACTGTCAGGTGGGAGGGAGGGGGTGGAAGGGCTGGAGGGAGGGAGGAAGGGGGTAGAAGGACAGGCCCTGTCACCTCCATCTGAGTCCTGGGAGCCTGCATGGGCCTGGTCCAGCTCAAGGAGATCCTTACATTCCTTTGGAGAAGGTCCTCCCTCGAGTCCATTCTGTGAGGAGCCAGTTCTTCACCAATGTCCCTTCTTTGTGGCTTGAGGGACCCTCTTGGTTTCTGAGCTCAGGCCCAAGATGAGCAGGTCGGGGTACAGCCTCTTTTGGGCAGCCGCCTTTGGAGGCTGAAAAAACCCCAAAGCCCTTCCAAGGGTGCCATGTAACCCTAGAGCCTGATGACCACTGTCTGTGTCCTCAACAGATGGAGAATGATCGGAATGCCAGCCCCTCCAAGCAGAGGTACTCGGGGAAGGTCCACCTGTGTGTGGCCCGTTACAGGTGAGAGCACCCACACCCTGCATCCGTGAGTCTCAGGCAAGCTGTCTGGGGCTCCTGGGGCTGACGGAGTCCCTGTAAGCTCCGGATAGGCAGGTGGTTGGCCAAGCTGGAGGATGACAAGTGTGTCGCTTCCAGAGGAGACAGCCCAGTGCTATGAGGGTTTCTGGACCTGACATGGACCATTAGCACACCCTGAGGCTGGAAACAACAGAACAGGCTCTCTTGCAGTCTGGAGGCCAGAGCTTCAAGGCCAAGGTGTAGGCGGAGCCAGGCCCCCAAAGGCATCAGTTGGGGGCCCACCTGCTCCTTCCAGTTTCTGGTGGCTCCAGGTGTCCTTTGGCTGGTGACTGTGTCCCCCCAGTGTAACCCCCATCTCCCATTGACCTTCTCTCCTGTGTATTCCCACCTCTGTGAAGTTGCTGGACACTCCCCTGGGTGGCCTATCTTGATCACATCTGCAAAGTCCTTATTTCCAAATAAGTCACATTCCCAGGCACCAGAGGATAGAACCTGGACATATCTTTGGGAGGGGGTACATTTCAACCCACAGCAGGGAGCAAACAAATCAAACAGGGGCCTCACGTCTAGTGTCCCAGCCTATCCGTGCCTGGCTACGCCACACAGAAGTGACACAGGGACCTGTTTGCACTCCTTGAGAACCACGGTAGGCCAGCAGTCATGTGCCGCACGGGACTTCATGGTTGTTCCTGAAAAGCGGGGCCAGGGGTGGGCCATCCACTTGTTGTCCCTGACTGGTTCTACAGAAGCAGCCAAATTCTGCATCCTGCAGACTTGATGGGTTAAAGTCACCTCACTCAGCCTCGGGCTCCTGCGCCAGAAAGCCTAGTGGCACCTTCGAGACTCCGCAGCTTGTCTGCAGGCGGGCAGACCTGAGATGTTCTAGAAGCAGAATGATGCTGCTCAGCTGGCCTCGGGCAGCTGGAGACCCCTGGCTGGTGGCCATGCACAGAAGGCTTAGGTGTCCAGCTTAGAGCTGCGGCCACAGTGCAGTGCTGCCTACAGAGCCCAGAGTGGGTCCAGGGACCTGGCTACTCCTGTAGCTGCTGTTGTTCCAGAACATTCCTACCACCTTCATGAATCCTGAGTCCTGAGTCCCTACCCCAGCCCCAAGCACCATGGGTCTCTCTCCCCATTGTCTTTGTCCAGATATTTCATGGGTCTTGGTGTCTGGTTCCTGTGCTTGAGTGTTATGCCGGTGAGGGTCACTGCCTCCCTCTTTCCCTAGAGGCTGGTGAGGCAGGTCAGGTGGGCGGTCTGCTCGCCGGCCCTCCGGCCACACTCCCCTCAGTGCCGGCACGCAGGCTCAACCCCCTGACCTGGTCCCTCCCCGAGTTGAGGCCTCCTTGTCTGTCAGCAACACTGCCCTCCTCAGGCAACCATCCCAACTTCTGTGGCAGTCATGACCCCACTTAGAGTCATGTGCTCACCCCATTAATGCCACATGTCCAGAACTGGACGCTGGCTCCCTCCTCCATGCATCTAGTTTCTTCCCAGACTCTGCGTACCCCACCTCCATCCTGTGTCCTGGCTGTGCTCTGAGTCCAGGGCGTCCCCATTCCAGTCACTCCTGATCTGCTACCTCCTCTGCTAGCTCGGGCCACACAGCACCCAAAGGATTACTTGTAAAATGTGGACATGCCCACATCACTCCCTAGCCTCACAGCTTAGCTCTGGAGAGTGGACTGACCTGCTCTGGCCCCCTGACTGCTGCTTCGCATGCTCCTACTTCCTCTCACCCTCCACTGGCCCCTCAGCTCTGGAGAGATGCTGCTTCCTGCCCCTGGGCCTTTGCACAGCCGTCCTCCCTGCAGGAGCCATCCCCCACTCCGCTGCCCTGAGCTCTCACTCACAGGACCTTCTGAGTGCCTTTCTTACACACATCACCCCACTGACTGGCAAACCCGGCAGATGATTGGAAATCGTTCTCAGACCTCTGGGCATGAGCAGTGAGGGTCCCAGGACTTGGTGTGGCCCAGCTGCGTGGGTCAGTCAGGAGGCCCGGTGGCTCCACCCACCACAGAACCTTGGGCAGGTCTTCTCACCTTAACACTGGGCAGTGGTGCTGCCCCAGCTTTACTCGCCGACACTCGTGTCTCCCAAACGTGTTGGCAAACCCTGGGAGCGGCAGGTGTTCAGTTGCTGCTGTGTTGTTGGCATCATTCTCAGGCACAGACTGGGTGCCTCCGATTCAGAAATGTTAGTTTTCTTACTGAGAAGGTTTCTATGTCTTCTCTGTTATTTTGGATTAATTGGCCCTTTAATTACAGAATCCAAAATTCATCTAGTAGATGTCTTATTTGCAAGTTGGACATGACTTAAGAATATTCATTCCAATATTTTGAGGACTTGAGCCTGCGGGGGCAGGAAGTAAAATGG
Organism: Solenodon paradoxus; assembly: GCA_004363575.1. NCBI lineage: Eukaryota > Metazoa > Chordata > Mammalia > Eulipotyphla > Solenodontidae > Solenodon > Solenodon paradoxus. Next base: position 96,879 of record RJWH01004312.1, on the reverse strand, counting down.
TGCATCTGTCTCCCAGGACAAATGCATATGTCTCCGGCAAACGTGCATTTCCTGGGGATTTACCACTGGGAAGGAAGGGTGGCAGTCAGCAAAGACAGGTTTCTAGGGTCATATTAGCCCAAAGTTCGATGCAATACCGATGCCAGCACTGGGAAATTAGTATTAAAAAGGTACATTCATCGATTCTATGTAATACTGTATGTCCATCAAAAGGGACATAATAGAATAATTAATGAGGTGGAAGGAGATTAATGCTACATTGCAAAGTGTAAAAATAAGCAGGCTATCAAATACTATGTCATCTGATGCTATTTTTGCAGAATAAGAGCTATTGGAAGATTATAGGGTTCATTCTCTTATTATAAATTTAGAAATCTATAGTAATAGTACAAGTGGCAGGTATGACCAGAACACTAGACAGAAATACATCATCTGAGAAAATTCTGAAGGTACATCTTGGTTTCAGAAATATCTCTTTTAAATCTGTCAGTGATGCAGCAGCGGCCTGAGTTTTCAGAGCAGAGAACTCAGCAGCCCTGGGCCATCATGTGCCTATAATTCCTGTGACTGGGGAAGCAGCAGGCCAGCCCCAGTTCTGTGGGGAAGGCACTGGTGGGTCTGCAACTACTGAGTGAATGTTGTTTTCTCCTTCAGTTACAATCCCTTTGATGGGCCAAATGAAAACCCAGAAGCTGAGCTGCCCCTCACGGCAGGGAAGTATCTCTACGTGTATGGAGACATGGATGAGGACGGGTTCTATGAAGGTCTCTGCTAGAATGTGGGTGGTGGGTAGTGCACTGGGAGGGTCACTCACCACACTGCTTGTCCAGGGGCCCTCTTGGGTTAGATGGGGCAGGGTCCCAATTACTCCTGCTGGGCCCAGTCCTCTGGGCTCCTGACCTCCAGAATTATCAGGTTTTCCCCTTTTGTATGCCTAAGTAGGGTTCCAATTCTTAGCTACAAGTAGACCTCTGATACTTAGTGAATATTTTACCATGTTAATCTGCAGCGCTTCCCAGGCACCTATGCCATCACCTGAGCATCCTATTCCCAAAGGGTCTCCTCTTTCCTCCCATTGCTCCTGATATTCTCTCTGGCAGAGACAGGGCCCATTCCAGGGGACCGGAGATGGGAGTGCTCTCTTCCCCACAGAGGACAATCCCATTGACTCAGGCTTTTTGTCAACACAGTGGAGGTCTGGCCTTTGAGCTGCCTGGTCATTCCTTTCATGTTCCCCTCCCACAATTGAAAACCAGGGAATGTGAACCCCCCCACTCATAACGCCTAAACTTGGTCACCTCTTGATTGTGAACATGTCATGGCACTAGTCTCATTAACCAGCATTCTAAAGGGTTTGCTTCATCGGTTACCTAAACTTTACAATTGCCCTGTACAAACAGAAGAAATAAAGCGGTGGGATAGGGCTTAGTATATAGTAATCACTCAATGTTAGTCACTAAAATATTGGTAGTTATCAGTAATAGCACATTTACCACCACCACCACCAGCACCGTCATCATCATCACTGTGACTGTCTATCATCACAATCATCACTTTCCCCATCATCACCATCATTACATTATCACCATCACCAGCAGCATCATCTCCACCACCATTGTCTCCACCATTCTTATCACCATCATCACCGCTGCCTTCATCATCATCGTAATCACCATGATTATCATTATCACCGTAACTATCATCACTCTCATTATCACCAGTACCATCATCTTTATCACCGTCATAATCACCACCACTTCACCATTGAAATAATCACCACCATCGCCATTATCATCTCTATCACCATCATCACTATCATCTCTGCCACTATTACCCTCATGATCATCACCTTCACCATCATCACCATCATCATCACTGTCACCACTATCACTATCATTATCATCACCATCATAAGCGTCACTGCATCATGATCTCTATCACCATCATCATCACTGCCATAATCACCATCAGTACCATCTTTATTATTACCATCTTTACCACCAACACTGTCAATCACCATAGCCATCATCATTAACTTTCCTGTGTTAAAACAGCATGAGTGTAGTGCACCTCAATGCAAAGATTGCTTATCCCAAGACCCACATCGTGGTGAGGGTCAGATCAGAGTCCTGTTTTATTCTGGCAGAATCCAGGACTGATTAAATGACCTAACACCCTTTCCTGGGCCACATCACATGTCCCCTGAGGAGGAAGCTCTGTTGGGAATAGAAACCAGTGTTATCACTTCTCAGCCTTTTGGGGGTCACCTGATCTTTCAGCAGATGCCCTGCAGTGAACTGGGGAAATAGCTTCTTCCTGCTGTATGCTGGAACACAATCCAAACTGTGAGCAGCCTTTTGAGCCCTGTTAATAAAGAGAACACAGAGCACATAAGTCTGACCATTTTTGGAAATAAAAAGTTTCTCACTGTGACCACCCAGAGTCACAGGAGCTAATTTGCTGACTTTTTTTCTCAGCTCATGGGTGGCTCCAGCCAAGTTTTCGGTCTTATTTCCTGTCAAACAGATGCGTGGGGATTCATTGAAATGTGCACAGTGCTTTGCAAGGGGTAAATTTCCCCTTCAATTCCTATTCATGTGACTGTGATCGAAACCAATAGTGAGAACTTTACGTTTTAGACTTCAAAACTCCTATCACTTACACTTTTCATTCTTCTAACGCATGTCCTGAACACCTACTGTGTGCCAGGGTGAACATTCAGCAGTGGGGAGTGTGTCCTGAGCACCTACTGTGTGCCAGGATGGACATTCAGAGGCGGGGACCATGGGCTGGCTGGAGGCATTTGCCAGCACAGGGATGCAGTAGCAGCACACTCGTTTCCGATGGCATCGGCTCTCTGGAGAAACCCAGATGGACTGAGGAGGGCTAAGCTGATGGAAGTAGTGGGTGTGGGTGGTGGAGTGGGGTCCTGCAAGGGTGACATTGCAGCAGATTCCTGCAGAGCGCAAGCTGTCCACTTGGGGGTTGTTGCTCTATTAGGGGGCAGGGCCACGTGAGGGTGCATTAGGGCCTGTGTGACGCCGGCCTCCCCTGTGCTCACGCCCGCAGGTGAGCTCCTGGACGGGCAGCGGGGCTTGGTGCCCTCCAACTTTGTGGATTTTGTGCAGGACGAGTCCCGCTTGAGCAGCACGCTGGGGAGCGAGCAAGACCAGAACTTCATCAACCACGCGGGCCTGGGCTTGGAGGGGGAGCGCATCCTCGACCTCCACTCCCCCACGCACACGGACCCTGGCTTTGGTGACGGCTCCGGGACGCCCGACGTGAACATCGACGACATTGGAGAAGACCTTGTGCCTTACCCTAGGAAAATCACCCTCATCAAACAGCTCGCCAAAAGTGTCATTGTGGGCTGGGAGCCCCCAGCCATGCCCCCGGGGTGGGGGGCTGTGAGTAGCTACAGTGTGCTGGTGGACCAGGAGCCGCGCCTGAGCCTGGGCCCCGGGGGCAGGCCCAAGGCCCTGGTGGAGAAGCTGGACGTAGCGGCCTGCACCCACCGTGTCTCCGTGCAGTGCGTCACCAGCAGGGGGAGCTCGGATGCGCTGCGGTGCACGCTGCTGGTGGGCCGGGACGTGGTGGTGGCACCTTCCCTCCTGCGGGTGGACAGCATCACACAGATGTCCGCTCAGCTCTCCTGGCTGCCCGCCAACAGCAACTACAGCCACGTCATCTTCCTCAACGAGGAGGAGCTGGATGTGGTCAAGGCCACCAGGTACAGGTATCAGCTCCTGAACCTCAGGCCCAACACCACCTACAAGGTGAAGGTCCTGGCCAGACCTCACCAGATGCCGTGGCAGCTGCCGCTGGAGCAGAGGGAGCGGAAGGAGGCCTTTGTGGAATTCTCCACACTGCCTGCAGGTGCGCCTCCCATGGGGCCCCTTCCGGAGAGCCCCGCTGCCCCCTGGGGTGGGAGGTGGGCTGAGAGGAGCAGGATGGGAAGATGTGCTAGGTCAGCTTGTCCTGCAGAACTCAAAACTGCCCTTGAAGCGGTGAATACGTGAGAGAGACAGACACACAGACGCTGGGTTTCCTTTCAGGGCCATGTTGCTGAAAGTGTTTCCTTTAGTGCTTGTGCCGACTCAAAGCACCACTGAAACGTGGGTCCTAGTGAGCAGCCCTGATGGGCCCCAACACGTTCTGCGTGGAAAGGGCTCCTCCTCGGATCTTCTTTCGATATGATCACACATTGGACGAGTTTGTGTGGAAGATGGAAGTTCCATCAGGACACCACTGGGGTCTGGGCTCAGCCACGGATAAGCCACACTCTCCTGTCTTGCTTTCTTGCTGTAAAAGGAGAGTGAGGCCCCGACCCCAGCTCCGGGGTTTGTAAGGACGGGTGAAGAGGAGGGCCCGCTGTGGGGCTCCACCTTGGATGCAGACACAAGTCGTCAGTCCATGGCCTGGAAGTCCCTGCTGAGTTTTGCTGGCATGCTCTTCCAGGCAGCCGGCCGTGCCATGGTGCAGCTTAATTCCCGGAGCAGGCGACCTTCCTGGAGCACAGCCGGTCCTTTCTGCACATGCTCTGATTTTGACCAGTTGAAAGAGTAATGTCAATAGTTAGCATACAGAAGCACTGACCGGAGCCCAGACACAGCTGCGAGCACTTTGCTTGCGTATTAAGTCATGAATTCCACAGCTGACAAGGCTATGTGTTGGTAAATGTTCAAAACCCCAATTTCCTGGGGCTTGTCAAGACCAAGTCCATTGCTCACTCATGTCATACCTCATGTAGACAGCCCTAAAGGAGGGGCTGTCTCCCAGTGAGCACTCAGGGGTCAGACAGGCCTATCCGTGGCTTCCCCATCTCGTCCCACACGTGATTCCTCTGGTTGTCCTCGGGGTCAGCTCCGTGTGGCCCATTGGATTCACCGGGAGGTCTGGCCTGGACACGTCACTCTATCGAGCCACATCTAAGTGCAAGGTGCACGGGAGTTTGGGGATGGCGTGGCTCTGGGCAGGAGTCAGGTGATGATGGCGATGCAGGTGTTTCAGTGTTTGCATCGCGAGTGCAGGTGCTGAGGTGTGTCTATTCATAGGTTAGGAGAAGGAGAGGCAGGAAGGTTAAGGGGCCTTCCACCTCACTCATCAGTGTGGGTGGAGCTGGGGTGTGAGCCTGGGCAGTCCTCATTTCTGTCCACTGCGTCCTGCCTCTGACTTGTTGACATTTCTAGAAGATGCAACTGGCTGTCTTGCTCACAGGCAAATGGGCTTGTGTCTGGGACCAGCCTGTGGTGAGGAGTTGGGTCTCTACACCTTTGAATGAGCCGCCCAGGGGAGTTTAACACCAGCAGGGGCGGAGATGTTTAAAAGGCCTCGCTCCAGCGCATTGTCATGGGCAGAGCCCTGCTTTCTGTGCATGGACCCCAGGCACTGCCTGCAGAGGTGGGATGGGCCAGCTTCACCCCAACCTTGGTCCCCTCACTTTGAGAGGACGAGCTTGTGAGCAGGAGGCAGCCTCAGGGACCCCCAAAACTAGCTTCTCATCCTCCCTCTGGAATCAGAGCTTGGACCAGAATCAGAGTCTGGGAAGTCAGAGCCTTCCTCCTAAGTCAGCACACAGTCCTCTTTCCAAACACGGTGCCTTGTGCCTTCACACTGTGTGGGAGCTGCCAGGCCTGAGGGACAGGGAGCCAAATGGTGTCAGTGCAGATGGCCCATCCAGCCATCAAGGGGCATTGGGGGTAAGCCGAGATGGCAGCCTGGTGCTCCTGATTGAGTGACTGTCCAGGACTGCTCTGCCCGAACTGGTCAGCACAGCTTAAGCTGGTGTGGCCCCGTGGGAGGGACCCTGGTGTTGTGGTCTGTGCAGAGCTGACTACAGCTTCAGATGGTCACACCGAAGGAGTCTCCCTTTGTCTTCCCTGGGGTGTGGAGGGTGAAGGCACATGGTCTGTTCTGCCATGTCCAGTGAGGAGACAGGAGACAGGGGTGAGGGAGGAAGAGCAGGGAGGAGGGGGCTGCGGATCCCTTTCCTCCAGGGACACTGGGCTCTGCTGGATATCCCTGGGCTGTGGAGTGGCCAAGCACCCGCCAGTTTCCAGAAGGTTCTGTGGAATCTAAGGGTGCTGCGTCTTGGGCTTGCACTCCCCATCCCTTCCCCGGGGAGACCCGACAAGCATGGAACAGCCCACGGCCAAAGAATGATAGGTGATGTCCTGCCAGCCTCTCTGCCTCTGTGTCCCCAGGTCCCCCAGCTCCTCCCCAAGATGTCACTGTCCAAGCTGGGGCCACCCCCACCAGTGTCCTGGTCTCCTGGAAGCCACCTGTTCTGACTGCCACTGGATTGTCCAACGGAGCCAATGTCACGGGCTATGGCGTGTACGCAAAAGGGCAGAGGGTGAGTTGTTCGGGGTGGGGAGATACACACCTGGACTGCTCAGTGGACGGAAGCTCACGGGGCGTCCTTGCTCTCTTCAGCCCCCGAGAGCCCACCAGGGGCCTCCTTTCTGCCCTGTCCTCCCCGCTGCCTCCCTGCAGGCTCCTCCCAGAACCGCCTGCCTGCCCTTGTCCCCCAGCATGAAGTGGCACCATCTTGACCCCACAATATCAGAGGCCTCTGTAGGTGACAGGCTCACGCGTTCCAGCAGTCCAGTTCTCGGCCAAAGCCGTGCCCTCCTCAAAAACACCTGCATGTTAGCAGGCCGTCTGTCCTGGACCACAGACAGGCCGGTGGCCTTTGGTCCCAGTTTGGCCCCAGGGCCATCTGAGGGGCCCCTTGGGGTGCGGCGGGAGCCTCCTCTAGGCCTTGGTCTTGTCGCAGGTGGCCGAGCTCATCGCCCCCACGGCGGACAGCACGGCTGTGGCGCTCGTGCGGCTGCGGAGCCTGGACGCCAAGGACGTGACGGTGCGGACCCTGTCTGCACAGGGCGAGTCTGCAGACTCCGCCGCTGCTGCCATCCCCCCCGACCTCCTGGTGCCTCCACCCCCTCACCCAACAACTGTTCCCACACTGAAGCCATCAGCAAGTGCCGGAGCCCCCGAAACCAAAGATGACCACCCGAGCCCGCCCATCAAAGCGGATGAGGCCTGGGAGCAGGGCCGGACGCCTGCCCCTGTCCACGGACACATGCTGGAGCCGCCTGGCCTGCAGGGTTTGGGCCCTGGGAGGCGGTCACCCTCACCCAGCCGGATCCTCCCGCAGCCACAGGGAGCCCCGGTGTCCACTTCCGTCGCCAAGGCCATGGCCCGGGAAGCCGCACACAGAGTGGCCGAGACCAACAGGGTAAGCCTAGGTCTCCCTCCTCCATCCAGGCCCCTGGAGCCCAGGCTTCTGGAACACCTCTTAGCCCTCCCGCCCCTGGGCTGGACCATGAGCCAGCGCAGTGCCCAGGGTCCTGGGAGGAGGTGACCACAGCCCCGTCCAGAGGCGCAGCCGAGCTCGGGAGGGAAGCTGCCCTCCAGCGTTCCCTTGACTGTGCCTGATCCTGGTGGAGTCCATGCATTTTGTTTATCTGGGGACTGCAGCCCCGGATAAAATGCGAGGCCACCCACAGGCTCTGGCCCGCAGGGGCTGTGAGGCTCTGCCCCGGCCACGCTCCACACAGTGTACACAGACATTCCACATACAGATTATCAGCTCACTCACATGTGCACGCGTGGACATGCTCCCTTGACCCCAAACTAAAGTAATTCTAATCACAAATGGGCTTATTTGGAGACAAACAGCAGAAGAGGCCAGATGGGAGCGTGTGGCTGTGGCAAGGTCCCAAGTCCAGGGCTGACGTTCCTAAATGACCGCTGGAGCCCTCCGTCCCCATGTCCATGGGAGGGGAAGCAGCACGACTGCCCGCAGGAGATGCCGGCACGTGGACTCCGGGCTTGCAGGCTCCAGTGTGTAGGCCTCCTGCCCTCTTCTATGGCACTGAGGTGCTTGAGTGCTTGTCTGTCTGTGCCCAGGGACACGACATTTCTCTCTTTGCGTGTCTGCGCTAGCAGTTGCCTGGGTTGGGGGAGAGGGAGCGTTGGAGGACAGGGGCCGTGTCCAGCTATGTGCTGTGGACGTGAGATGCTGAGGAGTCACTGGGAAGCTGACGCCCAGAGAGGGTAGGGGCTCTCCCTCCTACAGACCCTTTCTGGCCGGCCACCGGGCATGGCCTGGACGGTCAGGGCCTGGGGAGGGCACAGTAGTGGGCATCCTGTCGGTCCTCCAGGACAGTGGTCGAGAAGTAGGTGGAGTCGCCCATGCAGTGCTGAGTCCCCCACTTGTCCCTAAGGCAGGTACAGACCTTTGAGGTCAGAGCAGCTGACGCGGGGCACTTCAGGACAAGGAGGGGGCTGAGTGACAGTGTCAGGCTTCTTCTCAAAGCAGTACCCACAAACCATGCTGGGGGCTGTGGGTGTTCACGGGCTGGAGGGGGCTACTGGAAGGCAGCCATGTGATCCCATAGCCCTGAGCATTGAGAGCTGGGGCCTGGACCTTTAGACGTGAGGGAGAAAGCCTTTCAGGAAATGCTGACGGGGCATAAAAGTCAGGCAAGGTGAGGAGTATGGGGGTTCATTTTGTGGGGGGGGTATCGTGGGGTACTCAGCTGAGCCAGTGCTGAGCCCATTCTGGTCACTGGGGGCATGTCAGGGGCCCTGGAGGCCTGGGGCAGCAGCAGAATGCCCCCCTGGACCAGGGGCTCGGGGACGGCCCACCTTCCCGCCACCCCCTGGTCACTCTGCCTTCTCCTTCCAAGCTAGAGAAAAGGAGCGTCTTCCTGGAGAGGGGCTCAGGACGCTACGCAAACTCGGAAGAGGAGGATGGCTATGAATCCCCGGACATCCAGCGGCGGGGCGCCTCAGTGGACGACTTCCTGAGGGGCTCTGAGCTGGGCCGGCAGGTGAGTGGGGTCCTCCGGGCGGCTGGGTCAGTGTATGGGAGACTCCGGGCCTGGAAGGTGAAGAGTTTCCAGGGCCTGCAGGTGCTAAAGTTGAGGATCAGCAAGTCTGGTGCCCCACGAGCTGTCCGGACCATCCAGAGTCTTCACCGAGTGTCCACTTCCCCACGGCCCTGTGAGCATCTGGCTCGACAGCTTCTGGGGCCGATAGAGCTGCAGCTTCCCAGCCAGGCTCCATGTAGGCCAGACCTGTCCTGTTTATCCAGCCAATGCTGACTGCCAGGCATCATGGGAGGCTCCTTATGTCCAACACTTTGGCCCTCAGCTGGACCCCATCCCGAACCCCAAGCCCAACCGCTGTCCTGACCTGACCTGACCTGCTTGGCCTCGCCCACTTGCCCCGCCCACCTGCTCCACCCATCAGTCATTAGCCTGCCCCGCCCACCTGCTCCACCCATCAGTCATTAGCCTGCCCCACCCACCTGGCTGCCTCACCTATCCAACCACCCCTTTCCCAAGTCCCAGCCTTCTCCCGGAGGTTCCTGAGCTCCTGCAGGATGTGCTGATGGGAGAGGTCCTCAAATGGAGTCTAGAACCACAGTGGACCGACCCCAGGAGGGTTGGGATGGCCATGGCTGACTGCGCAAGCTGCCATGTTGGGTCATCTGTCCTCTCAGCACATTCTACAGTAAGACAAGTGGCCCCCGTGGGGAGGCATGGGGCTCTCAGACCCACCTCCCATCCCGCTCTGCTGCGGCTAGTTGCCCACACCCGGTGGGCTTCACCTGCAGAACTGCTCACGGCCACTCCAGCTCCACAAATGGAATGTCCATGTAATGATGAGGACAACAGACGAGCCGCTACCCCCATCACGGTGTCTCGGCTCAGGTGGTGTGGTTGGCACAGCTGCAAGGTTGTGTCTGGGCTCTGAACTCTGAATCTGCTGTTTCAGACTTTTTCTTTTCTTTTTAAAGGAAAGGTGCAGGCAGGAATGAGGCCAGCAGGCAGGCAGGCAGGGAGAGGAGGAAGAAGCACTTCATTTTCATTTCAGTTGCTCGTCACCAGTTGTCTCCCCGGCCCCGGGGTCTGGAACCGGGGACCTTGGGATGTATGTGGACTGCACCTGGTTTAACCTGATAGGCCACCGGGGCCGCTGGTTTTGGCCTTTTTCTCCTCACAAAGGGGCTTGCAGAGCTGTGATAAACACATGCTCATAGGACAGCGCTCCAAGTGGGCCAGGTGGATGGCTCACGGGCCTTGTCTTCAGGCACTTTCCTCTTAACTGGGAGGAAGACATTGTCTAGAGACCCGCCCCCAGACCTCCCCTGCTGCTCCCTGCGAAGACCACTAATGAGAGGAATAAGGTGGTTGATGGGGTTGGTCCACAAAGGAAACCAGAGTTCTGGTTATGAAGGGGAAGCGAGCATTTTGTTGAATGCTGTCTGCTCGGCTGCCATGACATATACCTGCCTGGTGGCTCAGACAAGACATTTATTCCTCCCACTTCTGGAAACTGGAGGCCCAGAGCAAGGTCGCTCTGGTGGCTGCGGCCTCTCTGCCGGACCTACGATGCCACCTTCTTCCCATGGCCTCTCCTGCCTGTGTCGCCTCCTCCTATCAGACGAAGACCCCCACACCCTGCCCCCACGAAGACCTAGTCGCCTTCAGTTGCTCCTTAAATGCCTGGCCGCCACACACAGCGCCATTTGGAGGTGCTGGAGGGCAGGCAGATGAATGTGGAGGACACGGTTCAGTCAAGCTCTGTTGGAACAGACGCTGCCAGGGCCTGGTGTGTCCTGTAAGAGAGTGTGTGGGACACTACGTTAGTGCGGCATTAGCTCTCAGGATGCTATTTCTTACTGATGGGAACTGAGGCCCATAGTGCTGAGACTGTCAAGCCCTGCTGTCCGTGAGCCGGAGCGCCGCTCCTCATTCACCTCTGTGCTCTGGCCTCCTCTCGGGGTTAGGAAGAGGCCGAATAGTTGGCTTCGGCTGTGGGACCCATGTCCTGTTGGCTGCAGACCAACTCTGTCCACCAGCACTCTCTGTGACGACAGCGTGCTCGGGATCTGGCATCCAGCGTGGTGGCCAAAGTGATTCCTGAGCACTTGAAGCAAGTCTGCTGCCACCACTGAGCTGAGTTTACACTGTGGCAAAACCAGCTGCAGATTCCCTGACATTCGAACCGTTTGCCTAGTTCAAGTGTGAACAATTCCTCGTGGCTCAGGGCCCTGCCCTGGCCACCTGACCCCTGTGAGGGTCAGTTCTAGACACCAGCTCCCTCCCTAAGGAGGGTGAAGCCTCTCCCCGGGCCTCTGCTCGAAAGCGGGGGCTCTGTCCCCCCGGGTGCCTCTCACAGTTCTTTAGCGCAGGCTAGCCATATGCATCATTCTAAACCGACAGCCTTTTTATTTTTATTTTTTCAATTTTCTGAACCATTCTGTCATTTTAAGATAAATGTCAATTTTGCCCCATTTTTAAAAACCAGGGCTGCCTTTTTTCTTCTTCTTAAAGGAAAAGCAGGCAGGAATGAAGACGAGCAGGCAGGGAGGGAGTAAGAGAGAGGAGGAGGAAGCATCTTTTATCTTTATCTAGTTGTTCACACTGGCTGTTTTCCCTGTGGACCTGGGACTCTAACCCAGGTGTGTGTGACCTGCTCCTTTGGGGGCATCTGACCCGACTGCTGCACCACCAGGGCTGTCTTTAATGAGGGGCACAAGGGGCAGGTGACTCACCCCAGGTCCACTTGTTGAGGGAACCGCAAAACAGCTGCCCCTTGTGTCCCACATAAAGATGGCTCTGGCCAGTATTCATTGTGGTGGTGGGGGCACATGGGGGACGTGGGGGGACGTGGCTGCTGCTGCTATTCCAGGCACCTGCGAGGAAACAGGAGCCATGTGGGACAAGGATTCCCCCTGCCCTGCAAGCACACCTGTTCTTCATGGGGAGCAGAGCACTGAAAGTGTGGTCAAGCTGCAGCAAGAACTGAGGGGGTCATCTCTGGCACTGGGCATCACACAGCACTTACTTGATGCTGGTCTGGCTGCTCTGCTCCTGCTCGGATTCCTTCACTTCCTCCCCTCGTCCTAGTCTCCGGGGCATTACCCCGTCCTGTTTGCCACCCCAACGTACCGTTTTGACTCAAAGAAACAGGGTCGCCCTCCTTTAGCATGGGTTTCGTTTTCCTTTTCAACAGAGTGTCCGGTTAAGTGCTACACTGTCGTATTAGTATATGTGAGCCCTGCTTGGTTTCTGCTGAGGGTTGAGACACAGCCTTGTCTTTCTAACAGTGTCATTAAATCTTGAGTCCGTCGAAAGGACATTCACTGACTGCAGGGCAGTCTTGCGCTGGTTCACAGTCATGAGGGGGTAGAGGAGGACGGGAAGTCAGCAGGACCCCAGCCCATCCCAGCAGCTGCCTCGGGCCCCTTTCATGCCACTTGACCTTGTGAGTCAGCTGCGGAGCCCCTCTGCCGGTTGTTGCCTCTGCTTGCATCCACCGCTGAGTTAACAAAGGGAGTTGCTCTGGGAAGTTCTCTGCCCTGCAGACTGTCTTCCTCTGGATCCAGTGGAGGTGTGGCTGGCTGATAGTGTTCATATTTGAATCTGAGAAGCAGAGGGACCCTGGGTGGGGCTGGGAGAAGGTGGCTGGCTGCTGCTCTGGTGGCTTGACTCTCGTGGGGTTCCTGTTCTTCTGAGGGGTGCACCCAGAACTCCCGTGCCCCGCCCCTTGGGTAAAGCGTCCCTCCCAGGAGGCAGCACCACTGGGTGGATGTCCCCAGGGCTGCCTCTCAGCAGATGCCCGGCCAGGGACTGGACGGCTTCCTGTCACCTGTCCCCCTGAGTAGGTCACCAACTACAGGAGCTGCTCAAGACCGACACTTCCTTCTGTCGCTTGTCTTGTCCCTACGCAGCTCTGGTCCTGGAGGTCACCCTCTTATCTGCCTTAAAACTCATCTGGTCTTCTACTCAAGCCCGTTTGCTCTTCTGTCCTTTGTTTGGCACTTGCTGGACGAGTCAGAGCAGGGCAGCTCTGCCTGGCAGCCAGGTGCCTGCTGGGTCCCTGTTAGCCCGCGGGTGTGGCGGGCATTGCCTCTCCTCAGGGCCTGGAATCTCTGGTGCCCACGGGACGTACGTCTCTATCTAGATGGTTGATTGAACGGGTGTTGGAGGAAGCGTGAGGATGTTGCCGACTGGCTCAGTTCTATTGCTGTCAGGGACACGGGAAGTTCTCAGGCGACCGTGAGGCAAGGCAGGACACCTTTAGGGGCTCTGTCCTGTTGACCGCTGTGTGCGGGGAACTGTAGCAAGTCCGCCATCTGGGTTTAAGCCTGGAGACGCTGGGGGATGGCGCGCTGTCATAGCCTGGGGCTGCCCCTGGAAAGGGCTTCACCACTTGTGCTGCCAGCTGCCTATCACTGTGTCACTAGCGGGCTGCTAATGCTTCTCTTCGCCGTCCCTCCTCGCGCCCTCCCAGGTGCCAGGACTGCACTGGGCAGTGAGCACGGCTTGCTCAGGCCTTCCCCTGCTGCTCGGTGAGCGTGTGTACATGTGTAAGCGTGCAGTAGGTGACTGGCACCTTTTTAGGACATCGGTGCCTCTTAGTGGTTAGCCTGGCTTGTCCTGCACACAGTGCCCATGTTTCCATGTCCTGAGCCTGACAGCCCTGCACTGGCACCCACTGACCCCCACTGACCTGGGACTTTGTCCCTCAAGTCAGGCGTGTGTGCTGACAGTGCCCGGAGCAGTGGAGTCTCCTCCGGTCCCAGCGGTGGGGTCTGTGCCTGCTGCTGTCTGGGCTGGGACTGGGACGCTCCACGTGCTGTGTGACTGGATGAGCTCAGCACGCCTAGTCCTGTCTTCCTCCCCCAAGTGAGCAGTGCACACATGCACACCCACACACCCAGACACGCAGTCACATTTATGCGCACACACGGAAATGACCTCCCCCACAGGTGTGCACACACATGTAACCACATGTCTGGACAGAGCGCACCACTTGTGCACATGTGCTCTAACATGGTTGCCAGCATGTGCACACACATGAATGCCGACGTGTGCACACACTTGTAGCCACATCTGTGCACAGCCCCCACACACGGGCCACATACCCACACAACACCGTCCCCCTCGATTGTAGTCACACACTGCACACCCCCACTCAGTGCGGTCACACATGCGTTCCACATACTCACATGTACACTCGGTGCACTCACAACATGCACGCTCATGCGCATGGCTCATACACACATGCACATTCATACGCACACACGGCTCACGCAGCCATGCACACTCACAAGAACAGTCAGACACACTAAAATGCATGCACATGCAACGCTCCTGCGCTCACAGTGTACCCATATGCACACTCGTGCACACCCCCACACACATTCTTGCACACACGTGTGCACAGCCACACACTCGTGCGCACTCGCACGAGTATCTCCGGTGGACGCCCCCGGCAGGCAGGAGTGGGCATGTGGGGCTCTGGCCGCGGGCGCAGCTGCGTGTCCCTCTCTCGCCCAGCCGCACTGCTGCCACGGGGACGGGTACCACACGGAGAGCAGCCGGGGCTCCGACCTGTCGGACATCCTGGAGGAGGACGAGGAGGAGCTCTACTCCGAGATGCAGCTGGAGGACGGGGGCCGCCGGCGGCCCAGCGGCACGTCCCACAATGCCCTTAAGGTCAGTGGCTCTCTCACGTCGTCCTTGGCACCTTCCTGTCCCCTGCAGGCCAGTGGGTGGTTCAGAGGGGTCTCCTCCTAGACTTGGACTCAGCTCTCAGTATCAAATCTGAACCCAGGACCCTGAATCGCCATTCGCTTGACATTTGGACAAAGGAAGGGGCTTGGGGAGCTGGTGCCCAGGTCCCCCGAGGCTGAGCAGAGACCTGCCAGTGCTTCCGCCCCTGAGGGGTGCTGGGGGCCGGGACAGGGCAGCCGAGGGGAGGGCAGGGAGGCCCTCCTGTGAACCGCATTCTCTGCTTCCACCCCTTTGGGGGCCATGAAGGGCCGGATGGGGGTCACTCACCTTCTGGACATTGAGTCGAGGCCACGTGGAGCCATACACACACAGCTCACTCAGTGTGTCCCATCGCCTTGGGGACATGTCCCCCTGCTGCCTAGCCCTGTGCTCCAGTCAGGCTTGGGGGCAGACTTGGTGGCCACTGAGGGGCCTGAGTGGGTTTTACATGAAAAGAAACAGCTCCTGGTACCAACCAGGCCGTTTGATGGGTGACAGACGCTCCTTCAAGCTGCCATTGTAATGTGCTTGCACAGACAGGGCCGTGTGCGTGTCCCTGGAGGGCCCATGGGGCCCTGGATGTCCTCTGTTGCCAGTAAATGTGCTGGCCCCCATGTGGAGCTGCATGTGTGTCCTGCCAGCTCTCATCCTGTCTCCGACCCTGTAGGAATGCCTTACGGCATTCATGGAGGCCTTCCTGATGGAGGTGGCTTTGAGTGGCCGAGGGTCCAGTCTGACCCCCGACGTCCTTGCTCTGCCTACCAGCAAGACTCGTTGGCGGTGCTCACGAGCTGTGGGTCCACACTGGTCCTGAGACCCCAGGCTTCTGCTCAGATGGAGAGGGTACTCCCCCTGAGGACTGCTTAGCAAAGAAGAGAAAGGTCACCCTCTCTCTCAGGAGGGAGGCCCACAGGCCATTCCTCACAGAGCAAAGGCCACGTGTGTCCTGTCCTGTTAGCCCCTTAGGAACAGCCGTGCTCAGCAGGTGACTTCCTGTTCTCATGGGGCGGACAAGTGTGGAGGTGGGAAAGCTGTGTCACTGTCTGGCTTCTCTTTGGAAGATGTGGTGTGGGGACCTGGTGGCCCTGGGCTCTTTCCCTTGTGGGACAGACCTTGAGCCAGGTCCCATGGGAACCGCTCAGTCACTGGAATGTGTCAGTACCTATCTGTGTGTCCGTGCTGCTGTTTCCCAGTGTCCTCCTGCACCTGGACAGGCCAGCTCCACCCCTGTGCAGGTTGGCCACATGCGCCCAGCACCTGGGCCTGCTGAGTGCACCCGCTGGTCAGCAGGGCAGGCGGTCCAGAGTCCGAGTCCCGGGAGGCAGGGTGTCTGAGGAGCCCGGTCGTGGACGGGGTTTGGGACCCTCCTGCAGAGAAAAGGACGCACGGGTGGCAGATGCTCCCCGCCTGCCCCAGGATGCGGTGGCCAGTGCGGGGTGGGACAGCTCCTCCATGGACTTGGCTCTGCGTTGCGGCTCCCAGTCCAGGGTCTCGGGGCAGCAG
Source organism: Solenodon paradoxus (assembly GCA_004363575.1). Taxonomy (NCBI): domain Eukaryota; kingdom Metazoa; phylum Chordata; class Mammalia; order Eulipotyphla; family Solenodontidae; genus Solenodon; species Solenodon paradoxus. The sequence goes on along the minus strand of RJWH01004312.1, from coordinate 80,797 downwards.
GCTCTGCCTGAGCAGGGAGACCGCTGTCTCCGCCACTGGGGCAGTTGTCATGTGAGCAAGTCAGGCTGTGGAGGAAGGGGTCCAAGGAGTGAGTGCCGGGGTGCATGGACAGGAGGGCAGTTGCTGCCGTCTGAGGCTCTGAAGGTGCGTTCATGGGCAGTGGGCTTCAGGTCCCCTGAAGCTCGTTGGCCACCCCAAACCAAGCCTTAGTCTGTGCGAAGTCTGTTCCGGACTCACTGGTTTGGGCGCTCGGTCCTGAGGGTCCCCTGGCGCTCTGCCGGCCCTGCTCACCTGCTGGCCCCGTGTCTAACCCGTTCTGTTTCATTCCAGAAGCACAGAGCAGGCCGTACCGAGTCCACGGCTCCTGCCCGCGTGCCTCTGAGACTAACTCTGTGTTTTCTCTCCTCCCTCCGTCCCACTCATGCTGGTCACACACTGCCCCCTCCCACGCCCTAAGGACGGCCCTAGGACTGGGGTCCTGGAAGCCACGCTCCTGGGGCAGCCTGAGCACCCCCAGGCCCACCACAGCAAGAGGCTGTTCAGTATCCCCGAGGTAGCCGAGGAGGACGCCGAGCACCGCGAGCTCCTGCACAAGCAGGGCGGAGGGCGCTCCTCGCGGGCCAGCCCCGTGCTGGTCAGGCAGCCCCGGCCCCGCAGGCCCTGCCGGTGGGACGAGGCCCCGCAGGGCTCCTGGTTCCCTGCGAAGCCCAGGGGCCTGGGGCCCGGCCCCTACGGCGAGGACTTCCTTCTCGAAGACAGAGGCGGCCGGTTCAGCCGCTCCGCCACCAGGAGCCCGGACAGTGGCCTGGACTGCGGGAGCGAAGAAGAAGAGCTGCGGTTTAGCTTCCGAAACTCCGCCGCCCAGTGCACCCCAGGCCCCGGGCACTGTCCCTGCAGGAGGAGCCTGCGGCCTCTGCTGGCCCGGCGGCCCACGCTGACCCGGCAGAGCAGCGTTGAAGAGGACTTTGGGGAGCAAGGGGACCCCAGCGACAGCATCAGGAGCCATGAGGCCTCCCTGAGCCCCGAGAGAGCCACGCCCCCCGGGACGTACAGCTGGGATGTGCCCATGGGGCAGGAAGACTTTCGGGGTGTCTGGAAGAAAAGTATAAAAATGCCCAACAACAGGGCAGCTGTCCAACGCGCACAGCCGTCTCCCCGGGTTGCAGAAGGTCCTTTGGTGTGTGAAGTAACCTCCTCCTCACCGCCGCTTGCCAAACCAATCCATCTCCATCCTTTCCTTTTATTTGTTTATTTTGGGGTCCATCCTGGGGACCTCTCTGCTGGCTCTCTTTCGTTTTCTGTGCACTTTTGATTTCTTAAGTCCCATCGCTTCCCAATCTTTTGATCATGCTGAAGACGTCTTTACTTTGCTTTAGAAAAATGATCCCACCCCACCCCCAGAACCAACGATGGTTATGGCTGCTTTAATTAAAGGACAACTGAATCTAAATTTTAATTAAGGGTTAGCTGAACTATGATTCTCTAAAAGTTTGGCAACACGAGTTTGTTTTTTTTTAATTAAAAAATGAATTAGGGCTTCCTTTCTGATAGCTAGTGCTGCTGGAGGAGTTTCCTCGTTGTTTGGGGCCTTGTTTTTGTTTTTTGACCTCCATTCATAACTGAAAAAAAGGAGAACGATTGCTGAAGAGATCCATTTTTTGCATATTGCTTCCCAAGTTTTCTTTCCTGGTTTCTTTCCTTCGTCCAGTTTTCAGAATGAATTTTCCATCCTTCAGCGCTAGACACATCCCCCTGCCTTGTCTTCCAGGATTGTTAGTTGGTTTTCAAGAGTAGGGATTCACTCAAGGCTTCATTCATCTCTATATTGTGTCCTCTTTTCAGAACATTTGCTCCTGTCATGCTGAACTTTTCAATGAAAATACACACAGGTGAGACATCACGGGGCCAGGCCTTGGGTCTGAGCCAGAGCAATTTGTGGTATGTCCACCAGAGGGCGCCGATCCATAACCTAGTGACTCCCTGGCCAGACTGCAGCCTGAAAAGCCTGCATGGTCGGAACATGCGCGTCTAACTCCTGGACCTCCCTACACACTGCTGACGCCAGAACTTCCTGCCTCACGTTACTTGCCAGTGAGCGGGAGGTTTTGCTTGACTCTCTTATACAATTCTCACCTCTAGTGTAAATGAGAGCACACCTGTCCATCAGGGAGACGCCTTCAAGTTAGCCCTGAAACATGAGTGTCGGTGGCTTTAGAGCATGGCCAGGATGTTGCCGTGAGTTTCAGAGCTGATGCTATACAGACATGTCTGTCTTTGAGTTGTCGGTGACCTCACCTATGACGCCGTCCAGCGCTTTCCCCACTCCTGTCAGGGCTTTGCACGCAGGCGAGCGTGCCGGGGGTGTGTGACTTGTGCTGAAGCCACTCTCGTTGTGGTTCACAAAATCTGGCTTTGACAGCCGTAGCAGCGACACCGAGGCACCTCCTCAGGAATTCTTTCTTGCTCCCACCCCCACCCGTGTGGCGAAATGCACTTCTGCTCTAGAAGATGGGGGGCCTGGGGTGAACAGCTTTTTCTCTTCCAGGTCACTCAGCTAACCTTTCAGTTAAAAGCTAAGTTTAGTTGCCTTTAGAGCTTCTGCTTCTAAGTTGAATTGATTTGGCTGACTAAATGCTTTTGTTCCCAAGGCCGGCAAGTCTTCTAACTTTGCTGTTGTCTTGTCTTCAGATTCTAGGAAACCCAGTGTCTGCAGGACGCACGGAGAGGGCGGATCATGGGGGCCGGAGGCTTCCGCATGGCAGCGCTGGTCCTCAGCGGTCCCGGCCAATGATGGGCCCGGCCACCGGTTAGTGGGTGTGACCAACGCCTTTCTTTCTTTCACTGCCATGCACATGGCAGCTTAGTCCTCCATCTAAACATTTAAAAGAGTTTAGGGATAGCGTTTGCAACTAAATACAGAAAGCCCTCAGTTATTTGTGGCAGTAAGAAGGCAAAAATAGCACAAGATACCTAACATGATTTGTAAGTATCTCAAAACATCGTAGTGACTTTGACATCAATTACGGGTCTTGTTACGGCAGAGGCCAGTGTCCAGTGTGCAGGTGGCCGTGGGCCCCTCTGTGTCCCGGTGCAGCCTCGTGGGAGTGGCTTGGGGTCGAAGGCTGGAGAGGCAGCAGAGGCAGGGATGGCGACCCAGCTCCAGACTGCTCACACGCCTGAGCTGTGGAAAACACGGCGCAAAAGCAACTGGGTCTAAGTCACAGAGGACACTGTGAGGTCCATTGTGTTCCTGACTTGTGTGCTGCCCACACCAATCTGGTCACCCTCTCGCCCAGGCATTACCACTCAGCCATTTCCACTCAGCCAGCCACAGTGACAGCTGCCTTTTTGGCCACACTAATCAACCACTGAGTGGGACTGTGGCTGAAGGTCGAAGGGGACTCTTTCTCTCATGGCAGTGAATGATGGCAAAAAGAGTTCCTTCGGAGTCTTGTGCCTAAGACAATGGAGCCTGCTGATCTGCATAAGTGAACTAGTTTTTGTGAACCCCCCCCCCCACACACAAGTGAGTGACACAAAGACATGCCCATATAACACACAATGCATGTGTGCACACCCCACAGCAACATATGCATACACGCGTGTGTGCACATGTATAGCACAGGCATGCCACACGATGCATGGTGAGCACACATGGAATAAGCAAGGAGATCTTTGCTAGAATAGATAGATGAGGTCACGTCTTGGCTCAGTGTCACAGGAGACAGGGAAGCAACTATGGATAGTCTAGCCCCTAACACAACCTAATCGCATTTAAAAAGTTAAAGTTGAACAATCGTTCTTTTACATCAGCTAAAAATAAGAAACACTTTATGAAGCAAAACACAATTCTAAAATGTTGTCCCTCCAGACTTTTTTCCCTTATATGGCTCAAAAAAGAGGAGAAAAGTTTCCTTTTCTATCTTCACAGTTCTTAGAATACATATTTATTTTTTAAAGGAAAAGTGCAGGCAGGAATAAAGGCAAGTAGGCAGACAGAGAGAGGAGGAAGAAGCAGCATCTTTATTTTGCTTTTATTTGGTTGTTTACACTGGCTGCTGCCTCCAGGACCTGGGACTTGCACCCAGGGATCTGTGGCCTGTGCTCCTTCAGAGGCAGTTGACCTAACCGCTGTTCCACCAGCACGTGCCAGAATACTTATTTTTATAAGTAAAAATTTCATAGAATGTTAAAGATCCTAACAAAATACAGCGTCTTCAGATTTCTGAAAAGTTATAAAGTATGAAGAGTTGGAAAGAGGGGCTTCATTCCTTATAGCTCTCCTGGCAGAGCCCAGGTCACTTTGGTGGCTCCAGACCCAGCACAGTACTCTTCATGGAACTCACATACCAGCTGCAGGACGTAGCTAGGTTCCCCGGCTTGTGAAGTCAATGGCGTGGCGGGGACTGACGACCTTAGGGTTGAACTGGGAGAAAAGCTAGTCTACTGTTGAGACTGTCCTTCCTACAGCTGACCTTGGTTTCTGAGTCTTCATTTGATAGTAGTTTTAATGTGTGACGACCCCAACCCTTGCTCACCGGATGAATTGCTGCCGTTTAAGCACGGACCCCAGAAATTAGTGTCTGCACACAAAGAAGTGGTGTCCTTTGGAAGAGGTGGTGGGTCTCCTCCCCGACTTCTGAGGATGTAGAGGGAAAGACTGGAGCAAAAAATTATGTTCTACAACTTGCAGATAAGCAAAGAGGGAAGGAGAGACAGCAGTGTACCCACAGTCTTGCCAGGGCACCCCTGATCATCAGAGCTCGTCGACACAGCTTTGGTTGGATTTTCCTTTTTCTTTTTCTTTTTATCTCCCAGCCCCATGTCTCAAACCTGCTCCACAGGCTTCCTATGGCCTGAACCTCAGCTTCCTGAGCCACAGGGGTGCTCCTGTTGGGTTTTTCATCAGGTAAAGAATCCAAAAGTCTGCATCGTGTCTTTAGTTCTAGTCAGACCCCTGTTAAATTGGAAGAGAGGAACTTGGCGTGAACACTGGCACAAAACCGCGCGTCCCTTCCTGTCCTGCGGTAAACCAAGAACCACACTCAGCGTCGAGCACTTTCTGCAGTCACACATTCACACACATACACCAGCCGATTACATCCCGCCCTGCCCCGCCCCCCAAAAATGTGAGATGCCTTCAGCTGCTCGTAAGGCATGGAGAGGAGAAACTTGCTCTGGCTCATCTTTATTTAATGGTGTCTTTCTTATGAAAACACCAGCAACTAACATTTTAGAAATCTGCTCTACTCTGAAAGTATTCATTTTCTTTTTCAGAGGAACTTAAATCATTGGACTGTGTGCTTCCTAAATATATTTTCAGTAAGCAATACATTAACATTAAATAGCAAACATTGTCCTTTTTAATGTTCTCTGGGACTCCTACGCTAAAAAAAACCCAGTGCCTTTGCTGATTTAAACAGACAACAATGATCTATGTGACCCCACATCTAATACGGCCTGAATCACAGAGGGCGGCGAAGGGCCTTGAAATCGGGAGAGAGTTCCAAGGGCCTTGAAGGGAGTGTGGCCTCTTCCTTTAATGTCTGGTCTTTGCACGTATGCACTTATTTCCCTGTTCGATGAGAAGCCTTGAGGCTTCACCCTGTTCAGAACCTTCCATCTCACTCGAGGCCCCTCTTCCTCCTAATCGGCTGTGAAAATCTCCACGTGCTCCCATCGCTTCTGCGCTCTGAGCGGGCAGGGAGCCCGTTTGCTCTCTGCTGAGGGAGGGAGGATGAAGGTGGACAGGCTGAGTGAATAGTCCAGTGCTTGAGCCGGAGCCGCTCTTGCTGCTTCCCCGTGAGCAGACTTGCATCGCCTGGCCCCCCAGTAGGTGCCACCCTATCCTGGTCCGGCTGCTCAGCGGTGAGGAGACACTGGGGGCCCTGACTGCACAGGACCCACGGCCCCCTGTGGCCTCACAAAGACCCCCACCTTGGGGTAACGGCCCGCTGGGAGCCCTGATCAGCGCAGGGGATTGGGAGGATATGCTCCCAGGTGGGACAGGATTCTAAGGACATGCTGTGAGGAGCCACTGATCTTTCCGCCAGGTGTGGACACAATGCCCCTCATGGCAGAGTGGTGTCCTGCACTTACGCATATTCGGGTCACACGCTCCTTGTCCCCTGTTCCCAGACAAAGAGCCTAATGGTGTGGGCCCTTCTGTGCTCACTGCCATGTCTGCTCTGGGTGGAGCCCCTGAGGGACGGTAGTGTCAGATGGCCTCTCCTTGACCTGCAGGCCTAGGGGCCTCCCCTGTTGACTGTCTGTGGTGCTCAGGTGATTCTGGATGTTGGGCTGTAAAGACATGACGGCACGCCTCTCGTGGTCCCCAGCACAAGCCCCTGTGAGCCCGTCTCTCCATGTGAACTGTCTGAGGGGCTGCAGCCGTGACCTTGCCCACCTCCCATGTGAGCTGGCCCCACCATGACGCCCACGCATCCATGACACACGCGAGAGTCTTCAGGCTCCAGGGCGGCGGCTGCCACCTTGTGCTGCCGCCGGTTTGATGGCTGTCACCGTGAGCCCGGCGTGACTGTGTCCTCCGGGTTCCCAGGTCCCAGGGTGCTTGCCATTCTCATCACACAAATCTAGATAAATTAGGACAACATTCTGAGCGCTTTTCATCGACTATAATCAAAACCCCACTGGTGTCAGGAATGAATGACGCTGCATGCACTAAAATGTTTTTCCCCAGCAGAAATTAAATGAGTGGATTTCTAGGTCATCTAGGCATTCTAAAAAAAGATCCACATTTAAATACCGTCAGTAGGCTCACTGCCATTTTAGATGGACCTTTCCTGCAGTTCACATGCTGTTCGTTTCCAGCTGCCTTTTTCTTTGCTGGTGAAAGCAGCCCAGTGGCGGGGCCTTTTTTCCACCCGCTCTCCAGGCCCCATGCCTGACACCTTCCCCCCACCCCCCATCCCCATCTCCCACGCTCCCTGTGTGGGAGGCAAAGTGCTTGCCCCAAACCTCTCTGCTTCTGCTGGAGGCGTCGTCGCTGCTCCCCGCTCCTGTTCCCGGCCCTTCTCGGCCATCAGAGCAACTGTGCCTGCCAGCACATCAGCCATCCCTCTAGGGGAGCTGTCTAACGATATCTATGCAGAGCTGTGAAGAGATTGCAGAGCATCGGCGCGCGCATGCAGATTCACAAAGAGCGCTTTTGACCAGCTGCTGGGGTTGAAGCTCGTCTGTCTGAGTCCTGAGACCTCGTGAAATGTTTGCTGCACTTAGATATTTAGAGCCGAGTGAGGAGCTTTCTCACCGGTGTCTCCCTGTGGCCAAGCACAGGGCGTCCTAGATTGGCTGCCCCTGTCGCCCCCGCAGCGGGGCTCTGTCCGGGGTGCCCCGCTCCCTTGTGCGCACACGTGCACCCGGAGCCGCCCGTCGAGGGCCACTTTCTGCCTGAATGTGAGACCACAGTTTTGAAAACAGAGCGTAAGCACCGCGGCCCCCTCCTCACACCCCAAACCATGACTCCATGTCACCTCACAAGCTGTAAGTCAGTGGTCACGCTGGGAGTCACCGGCTGTCCTTCGTCCCCTTGTCTAGATGACTATGGGCGTGACCGGCTTTCTCCGGACTTCTACGGAGAGTCAGAAACCGACGCTGCTGCCGACGAGCTCCCAGCCCGGGTCTTCGTGGCGCTGTTTGACTACGACCCACTCACCATGTCCCCGAATCCCGATGCCGCGGAGGAGGAGCTGCCCTTCAAGGAAGGACAGATCATCAAGGTGGGGGGACGCGGGGGGCGCGGGGAAGGCTGCCGCCTGGGTGGGCCCTGGTTCTGGTGATACTGCCTTGGCGTCAACTCACAGAGAAGACAGCTGACCTTCCCCGGCAGGCCAAGGGCAGTGACATGGCCGTGGGGCAGGGCTCTGTGGCCATTCGGAGCCCAGACCCTGTGTGCCCTGAGGCCATCAGAGGAGGAGGCTGGGCTGTGAATCCTAAGAGGCCTGGCCTCTAGCGACTTCTGTGTCCCGGAAAGGCACTGCGCTTCTGTCGTAGTGAGTTGTCTGCGTGGAGGAGTTTGTGTACATATGCACACACACATACTCTCACACTCACACATTCATACCTGCTTAATGTAACCTGTAAAGCAAGGCTTCTGTTAGGTTCTGTGTTGTAGAAAAATATACACAACGGACTTCGAATTTAAAAAGAAAAGGCTGCCGTGAATCAGACCTAAATACAGGAAGAAGGGAGGAGGGAGGGAGGGGCCCACGCAGCAGAGGGTGGGGTCGCAGACCTGCTTCTGGCAGCACCCTTCTGCTCAGTAGAGGCCCACGCGCATGTGAATAGGACCCTGCACAGTTGGGACAGGAGAGGGGCCTGAGTAGAGGCTGTGCCACTTGTCTTTTCAAAGCCAGACCTACGAAGCCTGGTGCTGCTCATCAGAGGGAGCCCGGCCTTTGCTCGGGGCCTGCCCTCCTGCCCTCCTGCCCTCCTGCCCTCCTGCCCTCCTGCCCTCCTGCCCTCCTGTCCCTGGCCTCCTGATCGGGCCTGTCCCTGGCGGGGCATTGCAGTGAGGCTGCAGCCATGTCTCCAGGCAGCAGCACAGCCTGTTAACCTGTCGCTCCAGGTATACGGGGACAAGGACGCCGACGGCTTCTACCGTGGGGAAACCTGTGCCCGGCTCGGGCTCATCCCCTGCAATATGGTCTCTGAAATCCAAGCGGACGATGAAGAGATGATGGACCAGCTTCTCAGACAAGGCTTCCTCCCACTCAACACGCCCGTGGAGAGGACAGGTGAGAGGAGCCCCTGCTGGCCCCCTTCACTGGTGCTTTCTAGAACTCCAGCGGAGCCCTGCCAGAGTCTGAAGGTGCTATTCCTTCCTGGGGCAGCCCCTTAGGCAAACGTGGGCACCAAATAGCCACAGAGACACAGAGACCCCTTGGGGAGACCAGCGCTAGAGAGAAATGGCTGCCATGCGGGAGCTTTGGGCTGAATGTGTGTCCCATCCCCCGAGTCTCAAGGTGATGGTGTAGGAGGTGGGGCCTCTGGGAGGCCATGAGGTCTGAGGGCGGAGACCTCACAATGGGATTAACATCCTCAAAAGGGGCCCTGGGAAACCCCCTGCCCCTGGCACGTGAAGACACAGTGAGAGGACCCCACTGTGACCTGGGATGCAGGCTCGCAGACACCTGGTCCTGGGGCTGAGTCCCAGCTGCCAGAGCTGTGAGATCAGAAAGCCTGTTGGCTCAGAGGCCCTGTCTGTGGTGTCCCGTCGGAACAGAAGAGTGCGCTGAAGAGAGGAGACACTGTGACCACTGAGAGCTCAGCCTCTCACAGATCGACAGGGTGATGCTCTACTCTGCATGAATTGCTTGTCCAAAGGCAAGGTCATCCTTCAACGGGGATAGATGCTACCCTGCTCCAGGTAATTCAAGCTCATCCGCGGGAAACGGTGAGCAAACAGCGAAATGTACACCATGACCATTCATTTTTCCCACGTGGGAGGAAAATCTCCTTAAAAAAAGGGCCTCTTTTTTTTCTAGATAGCTGAAGACAGGTCACTTTTATGTGATCCATAGCTAAGGCTTTAATGCTTGAAACATTAGTTTATCCTCTAACCCTGACTTCAACAGTAAAATTCAGTGGTTCAGGCTATAGGTCATTTAAAGGTTAATCGCAAAGTCCAGTGAAATGTTCAGCCTTTCTGGTGTTAATGAACTAACTCACTGTCTCCACTCAAAACTGGGGTCCTCTGTGAACAGACGGCTCACATGAAACCCCCGGGACCGGAGGTCTCTGAGCCCCTGACAACTACTCCCTCGTCGCTGGCCTTTCCTCCTTCCATCAGTTGTCTCAGGAGGGACCTGGTTCTAGTCACCACAGAAAGGGATAAACAAGATCCAGATGGGAGAAGAAGAAATGAAACTTTCTATTCCTGGATGACATGAAAATCTATTAAAAATCTCAAAGAAGCTATACAAATGTTACTAGAACAAAGGAGCATGTTTAGTGAGGTCATTGGGTACACCTGCAATTGTGTATCTGCATGGAGCAGTGAAAAGTCTGAAATTTAAATTTAAAAGGTAGTACTATTTATAATATAGCAAAAACATGAACCGCCCAGGGTTCAGCCTAACACAATAGGTGCCAAAAGGCAGGTGAAAGAAATCAGAATTCCTTACTATCAGGTAGAAGGATAAATCAAGTTCACAGACTAAATGGTGTGAAGATGTCCCCTACCCTCAGACTGACCTCCAGATTCAGCCCAAGGCTGTTCAAGCACTGACGCAGACCAGCATTTGTATGAAACAAAGTGAGACTAGCCGAGGCCATGTTTACAAAAAACACAACTGCAAGATGCCTCTGGCTTGGGTTTAAGACAGCAAGCAGACCAACATGTCACGGTGCTGGAGGAAGGGAAGCGTGCAGGTGGAGGGGGCAGAATAGAGGCCAGAAACTGACGTGCAGTCAGGAGCTTTTGGACAAAGATGAAAAGGCAGTTGGATGGAGAAAGGATAGTGTTTTTAATGACAGGAATGGGTTCTTCACATGCAAAGGGAATCTGAAGTCATACTCTCACCATATTTAAAAACTTCGCTCAAAATTACACACTGTCCTAGATGTAAAAACGAAAACTATACACTTTCTCCAAGAAAACATTTGTGATCAGGCAAAGATTTCTTCAACAGGACACCCAAAACTTGGACATAGAAATGTCAGTGTTTGGCTTCATTGAGGTGAAATATTTGTGAGCTTTGAAGGACACCATGAAGAGAAAGAAAAGAGAAGACAGGTCTGACAGGAATCTGCGCCCATCCCTCAGCACCAAGGGATTTGTCTTTAGAAAACACGAAACGCTTTCAAAGCTCAGCAGGAAGAAAACCATAACCCAATGTAAAGTGGACAAAAGAGATACGAGACTCTTGATTCAGGAAGACACACGGGTGGTAAATCAACAGCTCAGCGGTCACTGGGGCCGAGGAGACAGCGAAGCGGCCTGAGGGGCTGGGCACGGATCTTTCGGTGGGTGACCAGAGTGTTTATCAGAACGTGTAGGTGGGCACAGCAGAGGGAATTTGACTGTCTTCTGTAAGATCTAACGACAAAACGTACACTTGCGCTGTTGTACACAGAAGTCCCACTTGTCTTCCCACTGGAAGGTACCTGCCGGTTGACCTCTGGGCAGGCGCACACTTCGTTCCAAGGCTGTTCGGTGGCAGTCCTGCCACTGTGCTGCTTAGCGGCTCAGCCAGCGGCTGGGAGCAAGGGCTCCAGAACAGTCATCTAGTTCCAGAGGCGCCCTCCGCCTGAGAGCTACTGAGAGGTTGCAAACTGGCCCCAGCTGCTTTTGAGACGCTTGCTTTTAGCAGTTTCCATTTCTCTCTTTTGAATTCTAAACGTCAGTTGGAGGCAGCGGGTGGCTGGTTTGGAAGATGGGCGTAAACGCCGCCTTCTCCAGAAGTGAGTGTGCAGCCCTGGCTGCAGCAGTGACGAGGCTGTGACCTGAGAAGGTCCAGGCTCCAAGTGGACCCTTCCGTGGGCTCCCGTGGCTCCCGTGGCTCAGGCTTCCAGACTCCACACCTGCTGTCAAGTCGGGCATTCCCCTGCAGCCTCTTCCCATCGCCCGAGAGCGGGGGTGACGCCTGTGCACCAAGCAGCACACAGGCCCCATCGCGGCCTGAGAGCAACGGTGATGGGGGAGCCGTGCCCCTTTCTGGGTCCTTACTCCTCCTGAGCAGAGACTGGGGCTTCTGGTCACAGGCGGGAACAGGGCTGCTTCAAAATCATGCAGGCAGTAACTTGTGACTTTGACAACACGTTTGTGCACATCCTCAGAGCAGTATGAGTGGTCACAGCCTCCCTGTGCTGCGCACCCTCCAATCCCCGGTGTAGACCCTTCCCGGCTTTCCCAGAGCCCCTCGATGGTGTAAGGATATGCGGCGGGAAGGGGCGTCTGGCTGCGTCGGGGCTGCGTGGGAGCCAAAGCAGACCGTACATCCCAGCACCATCACGATGACCCAAGTGTGAGCACTGGGCGGGTAACTGGGCCCACTGTCCAAGTGCCACCCATCTCCACGAGGGATGGTGGCTACATGCGGGTCTCCTCCTCCTGTGCATGACAGAGAGAAACAGAAGAAGTGGCCGGAGGCACTCTGGGGTGACTCGGAGGATGGTGGCCCTGTACGACTACGACCCGAGAGAGAGCTCGCCCAACGTGGACGTGGAGGTATCGTGGCCTCAGTGCATCCCCCGCACCCCACAAAGGTCCCACCCCACAGTGCTGGGCACGGATGGGCAGAGGGACCTGTGTGGAGTGGTGGTGGCCCAGAGGGGCCTCCTGAACCTCGTGCAGCCCAGGAGTCAGAGCTGGTGGCAGGGCAGCATGGCCTGGGACCTGGGCCCGCAGTGAGCACAGAGGGGATTTGCCTTCAGAGGTGAAAGGCTAGGCTTTTTGTTCCAGAGCTTTCCTCTGCCATGGCAGGATGGAGCTGGACCCTGGACCTGGGTCTCCACCTGACCAGCCACCTTCAGGCTCCAGTTCAAAGCTTAGGTGTGTCAGCGATTGCTAGACGAGTGGTGCTCAGATAGGAACTCTGCCCCCTTGTTTTCATTGTTCAAGGCAAAATTGCATTTCTGAGGTATCCTCGATGAGATCCTATGTGTCCACTTCTAGCCTGGTGCCTGCATGCGGTGGACCTTTCCGACACTGGCATGTAATCACTAGTTGACAGTCCTGCCCGCACAGTGCGTTTTTCTGATGTGCCAGCTTTGTGCAGTGAATGACAGCCTGCTTTTGAGCTGCGCCTCCCACCGACAATGGCCATGACTGAGCCGGGCCCACCCTGAAGGCACTGCAGTTCCTCCGGCCTCTGTGAGCTCTGGACAGAACCTTCACTGGCTTTGAGCCTGTCTTCCGGATGCAACACAGCAGATAGAGACCAAACTCCTAAGAGCACTGAGAAATCACATGAACAATCATAGAGAAAGTATTTTGGAAAACAACTCCTTTGTACAGGAAAATACGATGAACTTTATGTTCTGTCTCCACAGGCAGAGCTGACCTTTTGCACTGGAGATATTATCACTGTTTTTGGTGAGATTGATGAAGATGGGTTTTACTATGTAAGTCTCTGAAACTTCCGTCAGCGGTATTTCATTCTTTTCTTCCTCTTTCTCTCCTGCTGCTGTGTTCTTTCCCCTCAAGTTGTGCATGAATTTTCTGTGGCTTATCCATCAGCCATCTTGCCATCTCTCCATCTCTCTGCCGTCCCACAAGCCACAGGAAGGCGGTTTGGCTCTCCATCCTTCCTGCTCTCTAACTGGGAACTCTGTGATGTCTACAAGCTGTTAATATGATGAACACATTCGCTTTCTTGCTTTTAACCATGTCTGCCCTTCAAATGTTAACCAGTTTAATTTTCTAGATGGTTTATTGGGTGGGTAGTAAATGTATTTTCATACAGGAGGAGAAGGGAGAAACAGGTAATTAACTAAGTTCACCAGCAGAGTCGCTGACCTCCCTCTGAGATGCCTGAGGTTATCAGGGTAGAATTAGCCTTTGGGGGGTCCTGGAGCAACCCCCACCTTCCTTTGTGATGTCTCCCAACATTTCTGGAGGGAAAGAGAGTTGGTGGGAGGCCATGTCAGTTTTTCCAGCTGGGGATAGTGGACTGGGTCTCCATGTCCCTGTTATCAGAGTAGCCAGAGGACTCCGCGGTGGGCAGGGGGGCGCAGTCAAAGCGCATGGGCCTTTGGGGTGGAGTTTGGGGCCGTCTTCTGTGCGTTTCCATGAGGAGTCTGCTTGTCAGTCCGGCTATTCGCACTGGGTCGTCTCTGCTGCCAGGGCTTCGTGAACTTTGGAAATTCTCATTGAGTTTCCATTTCTTTGTTTGTTAGGCAGACTTTGGGGATGTATGCATGCAGCTTGTTTTCTTCTGCCCTGGGTAGGCCACACTTGAAAGTGTTTCAGGGTGACAGAATCGCTTCCTTTGGGTTTATCACATTCACAGTTTATTTTCACATGTTCCATTGTCACAAGTCCAACCTTATTTTTCGTTTTCAATTAGGGGAAATATTGTCTCTGGGGCACTTATTAAATTAAATAATCTGTCCTTTCCTTTCTGGTTAAAGGAATCACCTTTATCATATAGATCGCATCCCGCATAGAGTACTTCCGGGCTTTAATGCTGCTTGGTGCCCCTTCACTCGCTGTGTTTTAAGAGTTCACTTTAATAGTCAGGAGGAATCATGTCATGAGACAGTCCTCCAGCAAACTCAGAACATTTTGTTTAGAGGTGCATTGAGATTTTTATTAAACTGGGGGGAAACAGAGAAATCCTTTCTTTCAATTCTGACACACTGCGTCTTTTTAAGTTTTTCCTTTCATCTGTTCAAAAAGATTCAATAATTTATTCTTATATATTTTAAAAACTCATTCTTAGTTTCTTGCTACTTGAATGGTTATTTTCAGGTATGTATTCTAATGGTTATTTAGAAAATATGTTGGAAATATGTGTGTAACGTATGTGATATGCATGTGTGATGTGTTTGTGTGATGTATGTGACTGTATATGTGTGATGCATGTAAATGTGACACGTGTTGTGTGATTGATGTTTGTGTGGTGTGTATATGTGTGCGCGTGTGATGTAAATGTGTGATGTGCCTATGTGTGTGATGTGTGCCTGTGTGTATGTTCCCTACAAACCAGTTTTCTGAGTGCTTTTTTATCTATTGCTAGCAACAGATTTTCTTGGGGTCCTCAAACCATGATTCATTTGTCTCTTATTCACTGACATTTATAACTGTTATCTTTTTTTCTGCACATTTAGGACCATTCTGAATAACAGAAATGAGGGATCCTTTACTTGATATTTATTACTTTAGTAGAAATACTACTATTTTGCAGTGTAACATATTGAATTATCAATATAGTTAGATGATCTTGATTTTAGGCATCCTGTTTTAGTTTGCTCAGCTTTTTTTTTAGTACACAGTTTTTAAATTATTATTTTTAAAGTGGATTTGATTTACTAGTATTATATTTATATTCCAGAAACTAAATTGATTTGCATTTTTTAGAATATCTTTTTTGTGATTCTGGCATGAAGATTATGCTAGAGTTAATGAATGAGCTAAGAGGTTTCCAGTCTTTTCATATGGCCTGAAGATGAAACAAATAGCATTTACTATTATGTAACAGTTACTAGAATCTGCCTAAAATTCTTTGATTCATTATCTTTTTAGAAAGCCGTTGACAAAAAAACAACAAAAGTATCATTTGCTTAGTTTCATTTTCATTGAGTAAAATTTTATTTAGATTTTTTATATGTATAAACAGAATCGGACATATTTCCTGATAATTAAAATAATTTTTTGTAACTTACTACCCACACGTCTCATTCCTACACTGTTTTATCTTATTTTCTTGAATAACCTCACCAGAAATTTATATTATTGTGGGAGCTGGCTCTAACTTAATCTAAAGTACAGTTTTCTCTCTCTCAAATGAACAGCTGGTCAAGTTTACTGGGTAGATAGATGCCTAGTCTATTTAGCTATTTCTTTGATGAACAAAATCGAGGACTCTTGACACTGAAACGCTTAGATTTCATGAACTCGTGTTCTCTGAAGCCTGTGTTTACTTCATTTCTTCTCTTTTTTGTTGTGCTGTTTTTCTTCCTCTATTATTTTCTTGATTTCCCTGAGTATGTTTATCACTGTTGCCCTGAATTCATGCTCAGGTAGTTTGCAGATTTCCCCCTGGGGCTTTAGTTGGAGCCACCATTTCACTTATATATATTTCTCTGTTTCTTTGCTCTGTTTGGCATCCTGTTTAAGTTTCTATGGGTTTGGTTTCTCTATAGTCATGTTATGTAGGATATTGGACTTGCCCCAGAGAAACTTGGATCTTGGTTTGAACACTGGGAGTTGAGTTTTGTGGCATCACCAGTGGTTGAAGTTCTTAGGTGAAGACTGCGAGATAAGCCTGTTGGGTTGGAGTTTGTGTGGGGAATGCAGAGCTTTCTCTAGAGTCCCAGGTCCAAATAGGAATGGCTACCTTGCCATTAGGCCACAATTGGCAATCAGGCTGCGGTTCCACCTCCACCCACTGGATGGCATTAGTGGGTAGCACTGAGGGTTCATCCCTTCTGGGAGATTATCTTCTTCCTTTAAACTTGGTGGGGGATGATATCTAGTGGGCAGTATTTCTGGTGGGTGGGTCCTCCAGCTCCAGCGCAATGTCATGGGAGAGGTGGGGGGTGGGGAATTCCTCTAGCTGCCTTCCGGTTATGGCGATGCCAAATATAATTTCACTGCATGGGCTCCAGCTCAGATCACCGGGGCACTGGTCCTCCTTCACCCTGTGCCAAGACTGTTTCCCACGCTTCCATGCTCTGGTCCTGCTGGGCGGGCTCTGCTGCTTTTGGAGTGACTTTCCTGGAGGCCTGTAGCTTGCCACAGTTCCGCCCTCTCCATGATGGCGGAATCCTGAATCTGCGATATAGCACTGCATCCTGATGTATGCCTACCCTTTGTCTTCGCAGTTGCTGTTGTCTCTCTATAATCTCTGTGCCTGATTTTCTTCAGTGTTTGTTTCTGGAAAAAGAGGTGAATTCCTAGTTTCTCTGTGGGAAGGATCCGAATCTTGCTCCTACCAGGGCACCATCTTGACTCTCCCCTGTGAGGTCATTCTTATCCTTAAGGTAGTTTGGAAACCACGGAGTCCCTCTGAGTTTTAGCATTTTAAGCAGACTACAATCACTGTGCATCTCTACTTTTGACTATATTCTTTGGCAAAAGTAAGAAGTGGATTTCTGGAAAAACGAAGTCATTCTTCTGCCTTATTTGTTTTTAGGGGGAGCTGAATGGGCAGAAAGGCCTGGTGCCATCCAACTTCCTAGAAGAAGTGCCTGATGATGTGGAAGTCTATCTTTCCGATGCACCGTCCTACCATTCACAGGACACGCCCGTGCGGTCAAAGGCGAAAAGGGTAAGCAATCATGCCTCACACCTTTAACCTCTGCCCCTCTCTGCCACATCTGGTCAAAGAGTTTCTGCTTGAAATTTTTATCTCTCGGGCCGAAAAGCATATACCCTGAACTTGTTCTCTGCTCTTCCATGGGGGTTGTGCCTAAAATTTCTTAACTATAATCTTAAAGTTTATTTCACAAAAATGGAACCTTTCAAGTCTAATTGACCCACTTGAGGGTCGCAGTTCCCAGATCTTATGTTATAGGCGCACGTTCTGATTTGAAAAGAGTGGAAGGGTGGCTCACCTTTAGATTTAGTGGACAAGAGTGGGGGTATGTGCCCTCTGTTAGGATTTTAGTCTTTAACCAAGATCAGAGATTCTCCACGTATCTAACTGTTAGATTACATTCATGTTTAGTGTCTCATTTTTATTTCATTTCATCACTGCGAGTTTTTATATATTTTTATATCTATATATTTTTATTTCTTTGCTCATCTGCTTGGAAACAGAAGAAGAGTGTTCATTTCACACCTTAATCAGGCAATGTAGCCTTCACGTAAGTGAGCAACTGAAGATACCTATAAAGATACCAACTTAAGCTACCTTAAATGGACTAATGCGGTAGACTTAAGGTTCACTGTGGGGTTAAAAAAAAAAAACAAAAACAAAAAAAACTAAAAGTTAAAAAGAAATATGTCTCAAAAATAATTGGACCTAAAGTATTAGGCTATTACTTAGTCTCAGTTGTAAAGCAACTGAATTTTGTAGTGAAATAAATCATCTTTAATAATCATTTCCTACAATTGACATTAAGAATATTTGAAAGGCCATCATTGGGAACATATTTCTTAACAGGCTAATTGTTTGTTTACATAGAGTGTTCCAATGTCTACTTATAATTAAAGCTGCATATTGCATTGCTAGCCACTCCTGGAAAAAGCACAACCTAACAAACATGTTTACTCTAGGAAATTTTTTCTTAAAACAACTCGAGATCAAGCAGATGAGTAATGACATGGTGATCTAGAGTTGGCTCACAACAGGCCACCTGTGGGCTCGAATACTAGATATTTTTCTTAAGTGACCATCCCTCTGTCTTACAAGAGAACTAGGCCTCTCCTTCAAGCACACACGTGCTCTGAGGGCGCAGACGTGGGGTGACGTGAGCTCCTGGCATACCAATGCAATAGTAGGTTCTGTGACACGCGCAGCTCTGTGATGCATTAGCCGGAGAGATGGTATCTTCAGGGTACTTTGGGATGCTTGACTAGGAGTTTTCCATTGGAATTAGACCTTGATTCTAAATCCAAGCAAGCTTGAAGCCCCTTGGCTTAAGTCAGTTGCCTGAATAATGAACACTCGTATGAGGTTTGCTCTGGTGAGGCCGGGGGAAAGAAGAAACTGTAGGAGTGAGTGAGGAGTCAGCAGGCCCCGTACTAGAATGCAGGCCTACTCCCGGGGAGCCGCGGCAAGCGCCCCGAAGGGTGCCATGTGCTACCTGGTGAGAAAGCTCCATCTCTGGTGACTTGGAAATAATGAGAGCACACAATAAGTTTAGGGGCCTTTAAGCTTTCTTTGATTATAATTAAGGTTCATTTTAGTTTTTTTGTTTTTCGTTTTTCTTTCAACCAGTGTGCCATCTCCAATGTTTCTCTAGTTACTAACCCAGGAATGCAGTCACAGCATCAGGACTCTCTAGCCCCAAGTAGTTTGCGCATACGCAATTAATTTCCTTTAAAAACGTTTGCGTTTAAGATTACTGATGGGTATTCGGCCGATTTTCCTCTCAACCTAATTGAAAACAATTTTTTCCCTGCTTTTGGTCTTAATTTACGAAGTAAATTATTACCAAGCTTTGTTTTGCCAAAGCAATAGCCACCCCTTCCCCTGAAGACAAAGAAACTGAGAACCAGGCGTTGATGGCTAGACCCTCTCCCTCAGCTGCTGTGGGAGAGGGGGTGTGCTCTCACCGCACACTCTGTCGCTTGAAAGAAGAAATGAACCACCCCTTACCTTTCCTGGCGGGACCCGGGGCATATGATGTGACCGATGTTACCAGTGGATGGATGTTGTTGGCGCTCACTCACTCACTCAAACTGTAACAATGTACCTACTAGGTTCCTCCTGAGGGGTCAGGTACAACAAGGAGAGCGCCATCCCCCACAGTCCATCTCCATTCGGGGTCACCTGCGTCATCTATGGGTACTGGTAGTCCTGGGACAGGCAGGGAAATGTCCTCGAAAAAGAAAAAGGGGCTGCTTTCCAAAGGCAAGAAACTGCTGAAAAAGCTGGGTGCAGTGAAATGATCCGTGTGCTGCTGGACACCTTCCAAATCTATGTAATTTTCTTTAATTCCAAACTAGGGCTTTCATGAGTCACGTACTTCCTAACAAACAGTCTCCCCCGACACCAGTAGAGAAATGCACTTTGCACTCCATCACTTTAACCACTGCAAGGACAGAGGTGTGGTTGCCAATCGGCTCTCATTGCCCAGGGTCTGACGGGAGGCGGGTGTCTTTTATGAAACGGGGGCCAGCACCTCCGCGCAGCTCACTCCCGATCCGTGAGTCCCGTCTTTGTGCATTTGTCATCTGCCCTTAAAGGAATGGTTTCAACCTTTCTCCCTTTTCCAAATGCTTGCCTCATAATGCATCACTCTTCACTTTAACTCTGGTCTTGAAACTCCTAGTTTAATTTGCCTTGATGTTCTGCCTTATAAATGCACAATGATTTGTACTGTCTAATAAAAACTGCAGTGTGTACTTTGTATGTGTTGTGCATTCAGTGCTCTCCATCCTCACAGACACAGCAGTTTGAAGTCCAGTATGCAGGCTGTGCATTTAAGATACTGGCCTTTCACCTCTCAAAGCAAGCCAGGCAACACGCAGGAATGTTTACTTACTCAAATCATTCAAAAAGGCGAGGAGAGACAATTACTTTAGTACAGTACCGCTACTCCAACCTGCCGGAAAGCTTATTCTGTTCACTGCTTTCAGTGTCCATTTTGTGGCATATAGATTTGTTACTTCCACTGTGTCCAACATCACACACACACCTCGCTAGTCAGCAACGAACAGCACACACACTCCACATCTTCATAAGCCACACCAAAAGCTTCCAGAATTTCAGTCTGTTCAGAATGGTTTCAGACCAATCGCTGTCACTGGCACTTCAACAACCAAGATTTATTACAAAGTTGCTGGCAGATGTATTATTGATGGTTCCTCTTTTATAATTATTGTTCACTTGGAAATTGTTTTTACTCTTTATACATACTTTTCAGACTGCCTTTCTTTTGTAATTTATGGAAGGTTTATAAATGAATGACAAAAGTTTCTCCATTGTGTCTTCAAAAACTATTGTAAATTGTGATCTAATGGTATGTGGTAGATTTAGTAAAAGGAAACGACTCGATGTGTGGTTAAGTACTGTGTGGGTGTGTGCATGTGTACAGTCAGTGTAAAATCTTTTCTAGAAATAAAATTTGTTATTTTATACAATGCTGTTTATTCTGTACCTTTGTCTCAAATACCACTTTCATGACAGCAGCAAAACAATTTCCTTCTTTATGCACAAGAACAAGTCTATAACATCATCTTTCCTGGGACCACTTTTTCTAAAAGAATTCTGACATTTACAAAATGCTGTCACATTCATATTGTTGCCAACAAGCCCCTCATTGGCAAACAAAAGGTATGAATTATATCAAGTCCATATTTTCTGGGTGTGAGACACGCTGACCGCAAGACTTGGACAGTGAATTAAGCCCATCTCTGTAATATTTCACTATGGCAGCTTTAGAATTCAAGGGAGATGAATTAAGGGCTGCACGCTAAATACAATAAACACAACTTCACTTCTCCTAGAATTTCCTGAAAAGTCCAAATTATTTTAATGTTCTCCAGATAATGTAGGCAAACCTAAAGTAGTAATCAGTTGGATACAGTTCTGGTGAATAGGACAAACATTTAAGGAATATATGCAAGTTATAAACAAATTCTTCCAGAGAAAAATATCCAAACTCATGAGGTCTCATTTTGCTATTACGAAATTATAGTAATTAAAAGTACTGTTTCATGTATGTGTGTATCAAAGACATTTATGTTCATTTTTAACAAAGGTTCCAATTCAATGGGGGAAAGGATCTTCTAGAAATGTTGCAGAAACAACTGAGTGTTTAATTGGGGGGAAGCGACTGACCCTTATTGATATGACCCACAAAAATGGAAACAAACCAATCTTACATAGAATACAAAAAGCACAAAAAATACCCCGCTATTAACTGGACTTTATCAAATTACAAATGTCTTTTGGCAAATGATACTTAAGCAAAACAACAAGCCAGAAACTGGGAGAAAACATTCACAGTGCCTATATCTGACAAATATTTCTATTCAAACTATATGCAAACTTTTAGTTCAATAAGACACATTCAAGTTTTTAAATTTGCCAAAGAATTGAGCTGACATTTCAAAAATGATCTAACGGCCAGTATACACACATGTAGTCGCTCAGAATCACTCACCAGCAGAGCAATGCAAGTAATTAGCCAAACACAGTATACCATTAGAATGACTAACACGAAAAGACCAGTACCGGCCAAGATGTGGAGCAATCGGAACCCCCAACCCTCACACACGGCAGGGAGGAGAGACTCACACGATGCAGTCGCTTTGGAAACAGCTCATCACCTTATTTCAGATACTCGGCATAGAGACCTAGCAATTCCGTGTCTTTGCATTCACCGAAGAAATAAAAAAGAGAAAACAATGTCCATACAAAGGCTTAAACCGAATTTTTTATAGTAGGTTATTATCACAGTCCCAAACAGGACACATCCCAAGTATCTGCCTGCTGATATAAACGACTGGGGCCATCGCCACACAGTGAGCTCCTGCTTCAGGAAGACACCCATACCCCCCATAACAAGATTAATCTACACGCCACCGTATGTGGCAGAAGCAGCCAGACACAAACAGCACATATGCCATGACTCCACCGACATGAAGCTCTGGAGGGAAAAGACGCCTCACTGGCTGCTTCGGTAGAGGTGGGAAGGCGTGTTTGCCAAAGGGCAAGATGGAACTTTTTGTGGGAGGCAGTAAACCTTTTTCTTAATCTTGAAACAGGTACAAATTTGTCAAAACTGATCAAAGTAGATTCACTTACATCTAAATTGTACCTCAATAAAGTTGATTTAGAAAAAAAAAACTGCAGTAAATTGGATAAAAGGAAATGGAATGAAAACATTTGGATTCTTGCATGCTCCAGAGGAGGGCAGAGACACGGCCCCACCCGTAACCTCACAGGTCCCTGCGGTCAGATGGCCAGGAGTGCGCCCTAACAGAAAAGGTAAACGTCCAGGAAGGCCCAGCTGCGGCCTGAGCACCCCTACGCGGGTCGTCTCCATGGACCCCCTCTCCGCGCCGGGAGCAGGGTCTGCACTAGACAGCACTGCCACACCACTCGCGGGGCCACATGGCCCCGACTCTAAAGGGCTCTCCCCTGCCACACCTGATTCGTGCCTGACACCAGATTGAGGCCAGGTGAGCGGGGAGCATGAGCAAGGATTTGGACGGGGCCTACTTTCCCAGGTACCCCAGAAAAAATACAATGATCAAAGAACAACTGGCATTGAGGTGTGGTTAGAGGCTGGGATTTAGGGCCAGATTCCTTAGACTGGCAGCTACCCAGACAAACGGGTTCACCTCTCTACCTGGCTTTTTATCCTATTTCCCGTCCTGGAACTGAGTGTGCCCATGTCCCGATCCCAAGCCAAGATTCTCACATAGCGAACTGGGCAGGGCCCCGTGTCCTCAGGAAAGCGGCGCTGACAGCCAGTTTTGAGAAGCAACGTGTAGTAGAGAAGACCCTCGACTCTGATGTGTCAACGCTCAGGGTCGGCTGAGGACTGCACTCAACAAGCGTGTTCTTCTATAAGCCGCTCTCTGCCACGTGCTGGTATTAGACATGGGGGACAGCTACGAACGGGGCACACTGCCCTCCCGGAGCTCGCATTCTAGTTGGTGGAAAACAAAAACAGGCTATTACTCATCACTAGAAGAACTGGGGAGAACAGAAAAGATGTGTGCAGGCCCTGACTGAGAAGAGCGAGGCCAGCTGCCTTGGACTTTACTCTCCTCTGAGATGTGGCTTGATCACTGGCTGAAGGATGTAAAGACCAGCTTAGGAAACCGCTCCAGTAACTCGGAAATCATTTTAGTTTGGAGCATTTTTTTAAACACAGGTGGGTTTTTTTTTTTTTTTTTTTTGAAGGAAAGATGCAGGCAGGAATGAAGAAGGTGAGCAAGCAGGCAGGGAGATGGAGGAAGTACTGTTTTCATTCAGTTGTTCACACTGGTTGGCCCCCCAGCCCCAGGTCTTGAACTGGACCTGGGATGTATGTGGCACTGCTCCCAGATGCACGAGACCGCTAGGCCACCAGGGCGCACCCTGGAGCACGTTTTGACCAGAGGTTCTGGGGACCCCTGGGGCTTTAATGGTTCCAGGGTCAAAAAACATTTTCAGCATTACATGTCATGAGACAGCTTCGTCCTGAGAGTTAATGGACAGTGGGGCTGTATTTTTAAATTTCTAGTGGTAATTACAACATACATCAACAGTCTTTTTTTGTCTCCAGTATTTTAAGGAGTTTCAAGGCTGAAGTTTGGGAACTATCATATAAGACACTGCAGTTATCTAGGAGATGGCTCATCACGCAGTGTGGATCTCTGGGAGCACTTCCACACTGAGCTATGGCACTGCAGGGTTTCCAAGGGAGGTAACACACAATGGAAAGGGACCCTAGTTCTGCATTTGAGAACATGCCGACATTTAAGTTGGGGAGACCAAGAGTCAGTAAGAGCCTGAGAAGAAACAACTGCGGGGTGGGGAGGGAAACCAACAGAAAAGGTGCTCTAGAAGTCAGGCAGTGCGCTGCGAGGGGACATCTGTGGCACAAATGAAAATAGGTTTAGTTACTGAGGGCAACATGGAGGTCATGGAGGGTCTGAATAAGAATTCTGGGTTGACAGCGAATAGGGAAGAAAGGAATTGGCAGTATGGAAACTGCTTTATTTGGGGGAAAGAGGGAAACAACAGTGGACTTTTAAAGCTGGAACAAGTACTAGGTTTGTGCCACTGGAAGTAAGGAACGAGCAAGCAGATGTGAGCAGGGAGCTGTGACTCTAGAGCGATGTCCTCAAATAAATGTCTCATGCACAGTGGGGTGGCCTGGCTCTGACGGCAGGTGGATGCGCCTGGCCACGCCCAGCTGCTGGAATTATGTGGGACCTAGTGCTGTTTATGAGCATTACAGGGTTGTGCCAGCAAACTGCCGAATTTTCTGTGAAACAGCAGCATTACTGAGTGAGGCGGTACTGTCAGTCTGAGAGCGGGGAAGGTACAAAGACATCTGGGACTCAGGAACAAAATGGCTAGACAGGCAGTATGCTGGGCAGCGTTAAAGACCTGGCTGCGGTTAGTTAAAATGTGTAACAGAGGAGCATGGCTGCACTCTGCCTGGGAACACGCAAGTAAGGAAAAGCTATTTAACGGTTGTGCTGTAGCCAGGAAAGACAATGAAATACCATCAGATGTGAGCAAGTCAGAACTCTACCGCTCACCATACTCCACTCAAACAGTGTCTGATGAGGAAGGAAGTCAACTACCACCCTCCCGGCTGCAGCCCAGCAGAGCAGGGCTGTTCCTTGTGCTGAAGTCTGACGATGCAGTATAGGTTCTTGGCAATTGCAATGCTTACAGAAATACCCATTTTTCATGGTTTTAAAGACAGTAAACTAATTCAACTTTAAGAAATTATAGTTTAAAACCTGCTGAAAATGGGATTTAAATGATAAGGAGCTAGTCATAAAAATCCACAAATATACACCTGAAATATTTTTTTTTACAGTCATGATTATACTTTCTCACACTCCTTTATAGTGTGAAAATCTGTAGGAACTTTTGGTTGACTTTGTTCTGAAATTTCATAATTCCACATTTCTTTTCTAAATTTATAATTAGTTTAAAAAATATTAATAGCTGAGAACATTGTTTACAGTTCTTTAGCTTGACCTAAAAAGAAAATTATTTTCATTCCTGTTGTTAATAAGAATTTTATACAAGACCGAGTACACTAAAGGTGAGACAAGTAACTTTACCAAGGGCATTGGTTTCTACTACAGCTTCCGAGGAGTGTGTGTGATCATCGCTGTTTCTGTTCGGTACATTCAACAGCAGCAGTGCTTTAAGGTAGTCCTATGACATAGTTACTCATTCATTTCATATCTGCTCTTTGCAAAATTTCCTGAAAAGTCCTCTAAATTTGTGGATGTGAATAATTACAATTGTGAACTTCACAGTAACAGACTTCTTAGTCTGTATTTTCTTATTAACTTAATATATGACGATCCATTCATATACAATTATATTGCAGATAGCAGTACTTTCAAATAGAATCTTACACTGACTTTGAAATTAAGTGACACTAGTTTAACTTTTTAAGATGGAATATCCTTTTGACTGAGTGTACTCTCCGGCAGTTTAAAAAACACATTAAGTGGAAAGAAAATGCATGTGCTTTCAGTAAAAACAAAAGCTACTGCTATTCAAATAAGGTGACAACTCAATTTTATTTTATAACAAATAGAATGATGTCCCAGTCGCAAAACAAAATAAATAGCAATGTATTAATACAGACTACTGACCTCTTTTTTTAAAGAGCCTTAAAATGCTCCTTTGGACTGAAATTTAAAAGTTTTCAAATCTCTCATTTAAACCCTATACCACCTAGACCCACCCCCGCCCCAAATAAGCCTATTTCTCCAGGCTCTCACACTTTTCCAATTCCTTGTGTTGGTTATTTAATGGCAGCTTTATCTTAAAAATTATATGAGTTATTTGATACCCAAATAAAACCCTACCTTATGATTGTAGTGAGCATCCCACTTTATGCCTTTTCTCTCCTTTAAATTCAAAATAAGTATTTCAAAAATAAGGTTGATACAGGTTTACAAGTAGGACCTGCTCACTTCTGAAATTACCTGAAAGTAAATTCCCACTTTTCCAATAGTTAAAAAGTCTGTTTATAAAAGTTATCCACATTTTTTCAAAAACAACAAAAATTCCTCCCAACATACTTATGAGAAGCAAACAAGATAAAATATAAAATCTTAATTTTTACCTAATAAGGGTTTATAGCAATGTTAGAAACAAGACTAGATCTCCCAATTCTCTCCCCAAGTTTCACCAAGGAAGACTAACAGTTAAAAAAAAAAAAAAAAAAAAAAAAAAAAAAAAAAAAAAAAAAAAAAAAAAAAAAAAAAAAAAAAAAAAAAAAAAAAGAAGCCTTAAAAAAAAAAAAAAAAAATCCCAGTATAATTTCGAAAAGAAAAAGTTACGTCTTTGTCTTCTTCTGTAGTTAGAGGTAATAAAGACGATTTGACAGTGAGAGATTTGGTTCTCTGTGAATACTCTGGCCAACAAGGAAAGCCAGTTTGTGGGCATACTGGCAAGGAGCAGGAACACGAATGACACCCTTTAGTGGAAGAGAAAAAAAAGCCTCTGTTATACTGAATCTAGTTCCAATGTACTGCAGATCTCAGTATTAACTCTATAGGACTTTGCAAACACAGCGACCCCACTTTGGAAAGTCTCGCTGATGTGAACACTTACTGGCCAATTATAATAGACGTGACACAGCTTGTAAGTCAGCCTCTGAATATGGTCTGGCTTCAGGCCACTGCTGTCATAGATGACGTTATAATGTGTGGGAGATACGCTGCCGCTTCTCACAGCCTGGCTCACAATAAAAAAATCATACCTGGAATTACAAAAAAAAACATGAATGTAAGGCCTATTTTCTGAAAGGTAAATTCAAGATGATTCCAGTTTCTTACAGTGAAGATCTGTATATTAACACAACCGAATCTCTTTAAGACATGATACACTTCCTTGAAGTCTGGAAACCTGTTACTCATTAACCATTCTGGAATGCTCATGATGGAACGTGTAAGACGCCACTATTATCTATATTTTAAATATCTGATTGATGCCCCATAAAGTTAACAAACACTTCATGTGGCTGCTAATGACAACAGTATACATGGATAGCTCAAGCTTCCCACATGTCTGAGGGTATAACTGAGCAGTAACAGGTTCCAGAAGCAGCAACTGTATTGAGGCAAGATGAGGCCCAGTCTCAGGAGCTGAAATTGCCAAAATGGCCTCACCAAACCTTCTCCCCTGCAGTTCTCGAAGTAATTTTAATCATTAGAACTTAAAGCAAATATTTAAGAAGAATAAGAGAATAAAAAGGATTAAAGGACCCAAAATGTGAAACAAAAATTAAATAGTACAAATACGAAGAAAAATGACATCATTTATTTCCATTTTCTTGGTACCCATAAAACTAACCCAGAAATACTTCAATTTCTATAAATATCTGATAGACATAATGAAATTAACTCTGCAATTTATTATGTCCATTAAAACTAGAGCATTAAATAAGAATAATTCTACAACTGGGTTTTCAAAAAGAACGAGGGTTCAAAAATGCTAAGTGACTTGCCCAAAAGAACAGGGCATCACAACAGATCTAGAATCAAAACCTTAGTTCTGAATTTAAACACACTATAAAGTTCTGGCAACTAAAAATAATTCTGGAATCACTAAAAGTAGGTGTTTCCATGTGTTTGAGAAGCTGCTAATTTTAAACAGAATCTAGGAAAAAGGATTTTAACTTTAAAATTCAATTTGAATGTTTACCTAATCTGCTTAAATCAGTTACATCTTTAAGTCAATGTTATACCGTCTCATCGCAGCAGTGACACGACAAAGTGCTTGGGGTCATTCTGGGGAGAGGGAAGCCTGCAGGAATGAACATGCTGCAGCGGTCTCTCAGCCATGCTCTTCCTGGCCGAGTGCCCCAGGGTGTCCTAACCGAACCGCAGATCCTTCTCAAGCACTGCCGTGACTAGCAGCTTTTTGGAAATTCAAATTCCAGACGATGCATCTTGAAATCAACCTTTCTAGCTACTGTCAGAAAACAGACATAAGTAAAACTAAAATCTGTATTCTATTATTTTTCTACATGAATGTGTAGTACTCCAGTCACACCCACGGCTGCTAATACAGAAAGTTTCCACATGAAAACTTTGCATCCTGACTAAAGCTGCCTGTTTAAAAGCGGTTCCAAAACATTTACACAAAAAACTAGAAAGCATCCTAGGTACTCTTCCGCAGGAGGAGCAGGGCACTCGCTTGGGCTGACCCGCGAGCGGCTATAGAACGTAACTTACTGTATTGCACATGTGTCCCACACGGGCTGTTTTAGGAGCCCAGTGTCAGGACTCTGCTGTTGAGCCCTGTGTGCGAAGACACCAATGTGCCTCTGAACCTTCTACTTGGCTTTATTTTCTTCTTACAGCACAATGCAGCTCTAGGTACATAAAAAACTACTTGGAAGTTACTTTTCTTGTCTGCGACTGTATTTCAGAGGAAACTTTTTAACCTTTTGACTATTAAGTGCATTACAGATCTAAATTTTTTTATTGAAGGCAATAATCTGTAGGTGAGGTTACAGAAGATTAAAAAAACAAAAAAGAAAAAAAGCAAAGGTAATCAACAACGGCTCTTAACCTCTCCATGTCTGATCAGTGTCACAGATAGCACCTCTCCTCCCCCAACGAAAAATTGCTACAGAAACCTCTATACCCTTTCAGACACTGAGTTAATAAATAATTGGCTTTAGTAATATTAAAATTAATTGAAGACTTTATTACTTACAATACAGTACAAATTTTACTCATCCAGCACAAAGCTCTACTTAAAAGTAATTATTCATATTACTACCGTTATTCTTATTGAACTATAATCCCTAGGCCCTAATGAAGTGCTGGCATATACCTGGAATTTCTTTTTAAACATTTATTTTATTTAGTTGTGTATCTCGGTTGTTCCCCGGCCCTGGGTCCTGAGCACAGGCTACCAGGGTAGGGTGTGCCTATATTTGGAATTTGATATTCATGGAATGACTGCATAAACTCAGGATTGCCTTGGGAACTATACTCACCTTTTTTGCTTCTGGATTTTATCAAAGGAACGTGCCGTGCCCCGCATCTTCAAGTAAGTCAAGTAAGGGTGTGGTAGTGCTATCCCTCCCACTCCCCAAACTACAGCTCTGAGTTTAATCACAAGCATTAGTCAAACTCCAATTAAGGGGCATTTTACCAAATATATGATTAGTGGTGGTCAAAAGTGCCAACATCATACACATGGAAAAGCTGTCAGAGCTAAGAGGAATCGAAGGTGACATGTCAACTAAATGCAATGTGATTCCCAGAACAGAAAAAGAAAATTGGTGGACTTGAATGAAGTCTGAAGTTTAGTGAATGGTAATGTACCAGTGCTGGCTTTCAAAATGTCTGATTTAGGGGACATAGTTCAGTGGTAAGAGCATTTGCTGACAAATCACTGGTTCATAATGTGTCAGGGGTCTTCCCCTCTCTTTGTTGGCTTTGATACATGTACTGTGATAATGTAAAATGTTAACATCCATGAGGGGTACACAGGAACTCACTGCAGCTTTTCTGTAACTCTCTATTATAAGAGATTTAAAAACCAAAGCAACTAGAGAAAAACCCCAAAACCTAAAGGTAAATGTCTGAAAGTTCAGAAAGCAAGTTCAAAAAAAGCAAAACAAAACTAACTTCATCATCTTCATGTAATCCTACAGAACTTACCATTCTGGTCTGGTAACCTCTACATCAATAACCGTTCCAGGAAGAGGATTTTGAAGTCTTCCTCCAGACTGAGCAAAAAATCTGGCGTTCACTCGTTTCTTCACCACAATTACTGTTAGTCTTGGACTTAAAGATGATTATGAATACTACATTTAGTCAGTCACATTTCATGGCAATGACTCATTCAGACAATCATAAACTCCATTTAAAAAGAAACACATCGCTCTAGGGGCATATTATCTATTCAAGTGGAAATGGAAGATCCAACAACTTGTAAAGTCCACGTATTGCACATCAATCCCATCAAACGATTAAATTCAGTGTGTCTTTGAAAGTTCATACTTTGTAACATTCTCAGTGGATATTTTCTACTATGTGGAAAATAAGATGTTAACTCCAATCTTTGAGTCGTCTCAAAGCTTAACTTAATGACTTTCATAATGTCTGGTTTAGGGGGCATAGTTCAGTGGTAAGAGCATTTACTGACAAATCACTGGTTCATAATGTATCAGGGGTCTTCCCCTCTCCTGGCTCAATCATTCCCTAGCTTATCAAAATGTTGGCACTAGGACACAGCCTTTCTATTGTTTCCCCCTTCAATTAAATTCTTTGTTTGGCTTTCCTATTGTCAAAACTAGATTCTTTTCCCCTAGTGAACTTTAGCTCTGTATCAGATTTGATACACTCTTCCACTAACATGCCTTTTGACTCTCTATGGCAGTCCTTGAATCAGCAGTATGCAGTTAGCTTAAACGCATTTCACACCCTTTCCTAGCCATCTCTTAAAGGTTCTTTTCAAATCCAATGTTTCAGTCACACATGTCTATTTGGGAATAAATGAATCATAACACATAAAATACTAAGAACAGTGTTTCCATATAACAAGCACTTTATGCTATGATTATCAGTGCCTCATTTTTCCTGTGACCTTCTCCCAATTAGAAATTAATTATTTAAAAGCATAAATATTTATGTTCCCAATACTGGGAAGCATAAGGCTTTAACGCAGACCTAGTAATGTTTCACTTGGTGGTACAGACAGTATACTGCCTAGACAGATAGTCAAAAAGATCCCAAACTGGGAACTTGCATTCAGTGAGAAACCTAATTCGGTTCCTTCATGGTAGTAACAACCAATTACAGAAAGGATAAGGAAAGTGATTTTAAATAAATAGATGACATTTAAGAAACACCACTTGCCCATGTAGATATATTATTGTCCAGTTACAATAGGTGTGATTATAACAAAGCCACAGTCTCAGGAAATAAAAGACAAAGTAGATTTTAGTCCGGTGACATCACAAGAAACAATTTAGCAAATGCTGTAACAAAATCACAATACCGAAGTGACTTTTTCATTTGTTCTTATATCAAAAATTCTCTTAACTCATCTAATCCATGAGACAACTTTATAAAAAGTTAACATTAACACTTCAATTAAAAACACTGTGGCTCTTGGGATAACTAAAAATATTTTAGTTCAAACCTTGCATTTCTCCAAAGTGAGAAGCAATTCTTGGATATCATTTTACTTTTATATACAACAAAGCTTTTTTCTAGATAAATTATCTACCATTTACTGACGACTTCCTGGGTACTGTGCAAAGCACATTAAACACATTCTTGCTGATTTCTGCCAATAACCTTGGTTAGTTGTTTCCCATTTCACAGATGAAAGCAAAGCTGGGATTAAAACAACTATTTTAAGACACATTGCTCTTCACCACTGCCCTCTGCAGCCACCAAACAACAGCACAAACTCAATGTGAAGTCCCTGCAGTCCATTGCAGCTCTCCTTCTGGAAACAGTGAGTTTCCATTTGTAAGGAGGTGGGGCAGGCAAACCACAGCCTCAGGGCTCAGCACCACACACTGAACAGGACTGTTACTAGAGTTCAGAGCTATTTCTGCAAAACCTCCTGGGAACCAAAACCAGAGGGTTCAGACTCAACTGTGTGTATCCCTGGTGACCTAAATATTCATCCCAAGGAAATCAGATAAACTTGCAAATATTATCTCTTTACTTGCCGATTTTTTTTTCTCTAGGTATGAGAAAAATGCAACAAAGACTAGAGAATGCTGAGTACTAAAGTAACAGGTTTTAAAAATATCTAAGGAAAATGCTCATGTTAGACCTTGCTCTACTACAATCACAGCTCCCATACAGAGAGAAAAATCCGTATCAGAGGAAAACATAGAATAAGGCTTACGGTGCTTCAAAAACCAAACCAAAATAAAATGCTATCGTAATTTTACTGAGAAGGTACAAGCATTTAAGGGGATGTGATCATTAACCTTCATTTCCAAAATATTAAAAACTGATTAAGCATTTAAATATGAAACAGAACTACTTCAAAAGAAATAAAAATATCCCTAACTTGTTCTGAGAACTTAGTAGCATAATAACCTAAGAAATTTACTTGTACAATCAACACTTATTGGAAGAATGAACAACTTTTGGAATATGGACAAATATGACTTGAAAGTACCCTCCAACTTAGGAATAAAAAACTCTTGGTGGAACAGCTGCTAGGTCAGCAGCCTCCAAAGGAGCGCAGTTTACACGTGTCCCAAGGACCCGGTTTGCGTCTCAACTATCAATGTGAACAACTGAAAAAATAGTAAAACGCTCTTCCTTCTTTCTCTTTCTGCCTGCACCTTTCCTTTAGGGAAAAAAGAAAAACACTCACTCTAATGCTCATTTCATGGATCAAATAAATCACACCAAATCCAAATATGGATAATGGCTTTCGAAACCCTGCATTTCTATACTTACACCAAATGCTGGTTGAAAAGGTCTGGCAGAAGTGAGCAGCATTTAAGTGCGGCAGGTAGAGGCATGAAAGGCTCACAGATTTTCTAAGTCCCTTAAAAATCAAATCTGCAAATCTTTACTATATCATGCACTAAGGTCTTAATAGAAATGCTCCTTATCTCAACTTGTTCACAATCTAATAAAGAAATGTTCAACAGTATGAATTACTAAAGCAGCCACCCTGAGATGGTATGCAGTTTACTGCCGAAAAGCATGAACAACAGTGTCAGGAGAGCAGAAGGCAAGAATCATTACGGGTTTCCAAGGCGAATGTGCACAGCACTCGGACATGACCAGCACTACCCTGGGCTGTGCACATCGTCTAGGAGGGGCTAGGAAATCATTCTCCGAAGACCACGCTGTGCCAGTGGTCTTATCATGTACGATTCCAGTCACATTCACAAAGAAACTGAACAACATTCACTGTGCTTCATTGTACAAGGCTGTAACTTTAAAAAGTATTTAACACACTTAAAAATTAAGGCTATGTGGAATATTCACTCCAATAATCAATTCCACTGTGGATATCTATGGATGCACTGGAGTAATCCAGACCTATGCACTTTAAGAGTAGAAAGACGAGTAGAGACAGTCTCAGTGTGTCATTCGTTGAAGGAGAGAGCAGTCTATATTTAGGGACTCTCCCCTTAAAAAAATCTTCCAAGGAACTTTCTCCTCCCACTTCATTATCTCAAGCCCTATTGCACCCATCAGGTTAGGTTCTCCCTTATATTTTCATTGTGTGACACTAATTTCAAAGACAAAAGGTATAATTTTATAAAGATAAAGTGCTTTATAATTTTGCATGCTTACTTGTAACCTCTACCAACAGATTTTAGGCAATCCAAAAACTGTGGCACTTCATAGTTGACCAGGGTTTTAAGCTGACCATCGCCTACACCATCTCGATAAACAATAATTCGACTAGGCATGTACTCATTGCAGCTATTCCAAGCCCTCAGAGCAGCTAAAATACAGAAACATTTAAAATAAATTAGCACAGAACAAAAATGGGGTATTTCTCAAAAATTCTGGGCACATTTTTTAATTAACACAGATCTTAGGTTAATTTCCTGAAGACCTCAGGTTCAGAGACCAGAGTGAAAAGACCACAGGTGACTAACCTTGCAAACAGACT
Source organism: Solenodon paradoxus (assembly GCA_004363575.1). Lineage (NCBI taxonomy): Eukaryota > Metazoa > Chordata > Mammalia > Eulipotyphla > Solenodontidae > Solenodon > Solenodon paradoxus. The sequence goes on along the minus strand of RJWH01004312.1, from coordinate 47,165 downwards.
TTGAGCCCATCTACTAGCTCTTGTCCTCTATCTTGAAATACACAGCGTGAGAACCATCTATTGAGAGGAAAAGAACATGATAAAAAATGCACTGCTTAGAAATGCTTCCTTTTCAAAATATTCGGTATTTTTCTCTTAGCTACTCATGATCTTTAACTTCCTTTAAAGATAACTGCTACACTGCCAAATACTTTACGAAATTTTAAAACAGAATGAACAAGACATAATAAATCTCTTGAATATATTAAAGTTTTTTTTAAATTATAAATCAATAACTATAGCTTCAGTGTGGAGGAGAAAGTAACAATTAAACCATAACATCCAGAGAATCTTTGTAGGGTTCACATCATAATACAGACAGAAACACGTTCCTACTGCTATATTCTTGAAAAACAATTTACTGTAGATTTCGCTCTACTGGAAGATAAAAGACCCTGAAATACACCTCTTAGTAAAACTAACATCAATATAGTTCAGTTTTCTATGGTTTCATTTTTTTCCTATTCCTGTCAATTCTTAGTTCTAAGAACAGTACTGAAAAATAATTTCATTAAGGTGAAATACAAGATACTGGGCAAACTGAGTGGTTTTTTCCAAAATAAAGTCCAAGTGAAAACTTTAAATTACATTTCAGTGGTCAGTAAAAATTAAAGTTTTTAAGGTGGTCACATTGAATAAGGACACCACCTCACCACACACACAAGCAAGGGACCTGCAGGTGCAGACTACTGCAGAGTAAGGTCAGTGAAGAAAGGTAAAGATGGCAGAGCAGCTACTAATTTTCTTTCTTAAGCTTTCTGCTGGATATAATGTAAATCAGTGGGTTAAAGATAATTAACTCTCCTGTACCAAAACCCTGGTCAACGAGCCCGGGACTGACTTTCTTTGCCTGCGGTCACAGCAGGTCTACATGTACATGAAGTCGCACTCACCGGGTCATGCCTTCATTGATGCTTGCAACGAATCCTGCAATTGACCTCCGTCCAGCCGTGGTATCATGATAACAATCAATGCCAACTATCATAGCTAGTTTTAGCTTTAATAAAAATATTGCAATTTTAGATACAACACAATATTAGCAATACCAAAAAAATCCATTTAAAATAGCAATTAGAATTTCTACTACAAGTTAATGAAACTTACAGGCATATCAATCCTCCAAAGTTCTCCTCCCATCTTGCAATTCATCTGCAAGGCGATCTTTGTGGCGATGGCCATGACAGTCTGCTGCTTGCCCAACGTTCGGGCCACCACACACTGACTTGGAGTAGGGCAGTCTGTGCACAAGTATTTTTTAATCGCATCATATTTGTCCTTCCGATTACTTGACAACAGACAGACAACCTAAAAACAAACAAAATGTCCTCATTGCAAAAAATTAGGAAACTAAGAGGAAAAAGACAGGAAACCAAACCTACTGGTGGGATATAAATAATCAAACACAGTTTATTTTTACTATTCATTTCTGCCCCATAGCTAGCAAGTACTGCTAACTTTAGATCCTGCTCATTACATTCAACTAGGTGATAAATGCTAACAAAGAAATGTTAAACAACTCAAAACTAAATACTATTACAACTTGAAAACATAGTTAAACATACTCTACCATCAGCTTGGAATAATTTAAACATAGGCTCTGGGGCAAAACAAGTTAGCGGCAACTTACAGCAGACATTCCAGTCAGCTTTACAGGGAGGGTGCTCTGGAGCAGCCCACAGAGTCTGAGAATCATTCTAAGATCTAGTGAAGACAGGAAGTGACTGACAGTCTAACACAGCTGAGCGTGGTGATTTTCCTTCTGGGTCCGGGAAAAATGAAGAGCTAACTTAGGACCGAGTTTGAGGCGCTGAATACATCCTTAGCGACAGCAGCTACTTGTATCTACTGAGTTGCTAGGCAAGTGTCAGACTTCACAGTATCACTGAAACTTCAGAAGAGTCTAGAAAGGACTCTTACTACCATTATTACCACCAGTTTAGTTCAGAAATGCCTGAGATGATGCAAATGATCAAGCCAGGCTGAAAAGTCCAGGATCTGACTTGAGAGCTTATATACTGATTGACTGCGCTACAGATTAAACCATGACAATACAAGCTGGCACAAATACCTACACATTCAGATGACAGAGAACGCACCCATCATAAGTGGGTGTCTCCACAATTCCCAGTCTTCATAGGCACCTGCTACAAGTGAGCACGACACACTGACGCTCCACAGCGGCTACGAGAGTGCTTCCACCTCGTTACCAACGCACGAGGATTTGGATGCACCACCGCAGAGGCTTCTGCTCTCCCACACAACTTACATAATACTGGACTTATGCAACCGATGCCTCTGAACTACTAAGTACTATTACTTCTGTCTTTGTCTTTCCCCTAATTTTCTAGAATATTTAGAGCCTCTGAGGCAGAATTTACTTAAGATAGCTCCGCTTTTTCTCCATTCCTGCCTCACCTTTTGTAGCATATAGTAATAAGCAACTAGGCATACAACTGAAGCTACCATTAGTTCAACTACCGTATGAAGGGAAAATTTACAAAATACATATATGTATATACATATATATTTAGCTTTAGCCAGTTTTAGAACCTAACATTTGGAAGATGTCATTCCACGACAACTATTTTATACCAATTAGCTACTTACTATCTGGGTATCTGATGTAACCTTTTGCTGTAAAACTCTTAAATAGGCTTCCGTTCTATCATCTACTTCAATCCTAGAATAGAAATACATAACCCAATTGCAGAAAAGCAACAAAACAGTACAATGCACATAAAATTTCCTAGATATTTTAAAACATGAACCATTTCTGTATCAATATAAAATAAAACACCAAGAATAATTAGTTAGGGTAAAGTGTGTTTCTAGCATATGTAACCACAGACGTGTGGGAAAGAACCCTACAATTATTCTAATTTCAATTCTTAGTTACTAAAACATGTTTATAAGATCAGATTTTTAAACTTATTCATCTTGTTAATATCTTAGGTAATTTTATCACTTCTCAGTTCCCATACCCTCTAAATGACTGTTAATCAATTTTCAGAGTAGAAATAATTTGATAAACTTACATTATTGCTTTTTTCATTTGTATGCCCATGGCTGGTGCAACTTTAAATAGATTTTGTATCAATGAATTGGCTGCTTCATAATTTCTTCGAGTATAAATCAATAGCCAGTTATCTAGTGGCTTAACACTAATTAATGGTGCACCTCTTGTTTCTTTTGACCAATCTGCAAATTGTGGATTGTAATCAAACTAGAAGAAAGTTCAGAGACACTGTAAATTCCAATGTACATTCTCAGTGATAAAGTCAAGAAAGTCTTCAAAAATTCTACTATGGTGTAGTCAGAACCTAAGAGAACTGCTCTTAAATTTGGACAAAATCATCTCAGTGGATGGGAGGAAGATACAAAATGTATCCAAGGAAGACAACTTTAAAGTACAGTAACAGCTATAACTCAATTCTCTTCTGCGCCAGGTACTGAGTGCTTTAGGTGCCTTTCTTCAATCTTTTCTAAAATCTTACAAGGTTATTATTGTTCCTTTTCTCATGACAAAGATATATAAAAAATGAACACTTAGAAAGTGAAGCAACCTGACATATCCAAGTACCAGGTGCAGTGAGCAAAAGCAGCAGTGACATCTGACAACAGGGCGGCCTGGCACAGCGGGTTCCGACGTGGCCCACGCCTCTGCCCATGCCTCACACAGGGATCTACGCTTCGTCATTTCTCCAGGGGACAGTAAAGACAACTGCAGCGACAACAGCTACGTGAGCAGGGTGTCATTCACAGAACATTTCGAGGCCAGGCAGGGCACAGCTTTCTTTGAGAGGAGTTTAAAACCGAGGCACTTGTGGTGCACTTTAGGCACAAAGTAACTCTCATGCTTTCCTCTTCTGAAGATAAAATGTAGGCAGCACTCAGTACCTATCCCTACAAAAATAAAGGTTCAGGCAAAAATAAGCCAAATTAATTGGGAGTTTTCCGTGTAAAAGCTAACTGTAGGGACAGACAAAATATCAACTCAAATAACTGGAATGCTACATCTTAAGTAATTCAGATTATTGAAAAAAATAAGCCACCTTTTAACTAAGTCCTGCATATTACTTTGAGGACCGAGATAAAGGCTTAAAAGCACTTAGTGCTTTAGCATTTCCTCCTCTTTCTCCAATTCTGAAGGTCTGCCTTGCTCACACTAGTTGACAGAAGAAGTGCTCAGGGGAGGAGAGAAAGGGAGGAAGAACTACTGCCGACATGTAACTAAATTATTCCTACTTGTTCTATTATGAATGTAATCCAAATCGGATTTCCTTGACAACTTTAAAAACTGCCTTACTGTTTTTCCACCTTGGTGAATCTTTTCTGCTTGCAAAATTCTTCCTGAGAAGGACAGTAAGTTGGAGTCAAAGCTCAAACCCCAGTCTCGAAGCTCCCTTTGAACATTATCATCTCTGTAAATTTAATATATTTACATATCACTAAGCTTAAGGAAACACAGCAAACATTAACAGACATATGTAAATAAAGAGCCACTCTACCCTACAACAAATTTCAAAGTTTTTCTCAGGAATGAAATCCTGGTGTGAATGCAAAGAAACAAAGCACGAATTATTTTTCTCTCATCATATCCATAGTTCCTTTCACGGTGTCATTTAAAATTCGGACACCCTAACGGATGGTGGCCTGGCTTAACAACATGAAGAATAAACCCATCCCAAATACTGCAAATACAGAAAACAAAAAATCTGTCACTTCCCAAAATACTCTCCCCCAAACCCACATAAAATCCAGCAGTGAAACAGCCCAGTGAAATGCAGAGAACTTACTTATGAATATAATCGATGAGTCTTCCTACTTCACGCTGTCTTTGTTCTGGAGTCAGTCTTGTATGAACAGCTAAGTCTTTCATCACATTAAAGTCATTACGCATTTTATCAGTCAGACCTTTAAATAAAATATTTTTAAAAGGTTTACGGCCAAGGCAACAAAAAACCATGTCTAAATGCTTAGTGTGTGGTTTGGTGATGAGCAAATGAAAAGAATCCCAGGAGATGGAGCAGCTCTAACCGCTTTAGGGGTGGGCCGGATGACAGATGGCACGGGAGCATGTGGGTAGTTTGCTGACTTCTGAACAGAATGCGAAAATAATCTGGGGCTTCATTTCAAGTAAACAAAATCCAGCAGTACCTGTAAGATAACAGAGCTCAGGAATGAGCATCGCAGGGCCGGGCAGAACACCCCCAGGGCCCCTCCTCCTCTTAGGCTGACTGACCAAAACTGGTTGTTTCAAGTCAGTGATTTCTTGGTTGTATTGCTAGTCAAGAGAAGAAAGGTATTATAGTAAATGCCTTTAGGAAACAAAAATAGAGGTATTTTTCTTTAAATTAAGAATTGATGCCAAACAGCAAGGCTGGTATTATTTTCGAAAAAAAGTTTTAAAGATGCCTTTTTAATCCTCCCCAAATAGGTTGTGATTTAAATGCTTTATTTTAAATACCTTACCTTTTTGCCCCCTAAAAACTTAAGAGTCTTATTGTTCTTAACTAAGTTTTGATTTTCAGTCACAATTTTATTTAGCTTTTTTTTTTCTTGGTTAGTGACAAAAATCTTTGTAACTTTGGGTTTTACCACAGCTAGTTCCTCTAAAACAACCCATATTTTAGTGAGAACTGATTAAAAAAGACTTATCCCTACAGGAATGAACAGGGGAATGGATGGTGTCTGATAATACAGATTATTTTTAACGAGGACACATTTTTACAAAATGTTGATACATTTATGAAGCAAAATTTCTATATAGTAGGATTCCTCATGTGCAATCACTAAAAAAAGACTTTACAACTAGTAAAGACAAAAAATGTCCAAATTTGTGACAATGTATGTGTGAGCTGGCTCTCTTGCCTTTGGCTCAGCAATTCTGAAGATTCTGAATATTCAAGTCATCTTCACTAGAGATTCTGGCCTGTTAAAGACCCTCTTTCCTATCATCTCTTTTACCCTCCTAGCATCTTTTAACATCATGCTTCACTTTTTTACTAAAAAAAAAAAAAAAGTGTCTCCATCAAGCATACGACAGAGTAACACTGTCATGGCTACTCCATTAGTTGTATCCCCTCATCGACAGACTAAGAGGTACTGCTAATTACTTGTTCCTTTCTTGGTACCTGTGCTTGTGAATTAAGAGATCATGAAGTCTAGCCTATCCTCGACTTTATTCTATTTTCAACCCTTTATCAGCCATCCAAGAAAAAAAGTCATTTTATTATTTCACACAAATTCCAAGTAGACCAGTCATATCTACCCTCTGTTCCTGCATCTATACTACTTAACTCATACTATTACCTCTTTCAGGGGTCTTACAGCCACCCTTCTACTAGAGCACTACTTGGGGTCCACATACAAGAGAACAGTCGAGGTCCCCAGAAGCATTTCCAGTCTCACTCTTTTTAACCAAAGGGACTTAAATGCAGTTTCTGCATTACAGCAGTTCCTGATTATTAAACTTGGGCTCCCTCCTTCTTGATTCTTAGGACCTAGACTAAAGCCTATGAATTCATTTAACACTTTCTGTTACATCTAAAAGACTAGCACGTTCACTTCTGTTTAACATTAAACCTTTTCTTTTTAAAACTGACTCTGACCTTTTCTCTCCAACCTCTTTTCTCCACTGAGTGTTTTCTAGATATTATCTTTACTATATATCCAAGATAATCAATTTTTACTAAAGCTGCCCTTAATACTAGGAAGTCTAAGAATGCCCTGACTCGTTCAAATATTCAGTCCCACTCCCCTCTTACAATGAAACGTTATCTATTAAATACATAATTATGCCTAGTTGTGAGAGTCTTCCCAGAAGAAACAATCTGAGCTCTCAAGGCTAAGTGGAAGAGTAAGGCATGCAGAATATTCCAGGCATAGTGATCCCCAGGGTTAGATAAGACAGGAGAAGTCCTGAGATGAGAACACCAACCAGGTAGAGTCTCATTGAATAAAAACCAGTATTGCTTAACACGACACGGGAGCAATGGGAAACCACTTAATTACTTTGGATAGAAAAGAGCATTAAATTTGTATGAGTCTGAAAATGAATTAGAAGGCAGGAGAAATAAACCAAGTAACTGAATGAAGAATTGGGGCTCCTAGGCAAAAAAACGATGGTCACTTAGAAAGGGAGAGGAATGAAGATATTACAGATAGCAAGATACAGTGATAGGTTTTGACAATTATGAAAGGGAGAGAGGCATGGAGATGTGAATTTGAATGATCACTGTTCATTCTTTCAGTCATACACATATTTGAGTGCCTCTCTACACAGGCACTATCCTAGGCACTGGAGGGTGTATAAACCATAAAGTCCCTCGCTTTGTGGAAATTATATTCCCCACATTAATCAGAGCATTGCATAGGGGCTGGGTTGGATTTAAAAAGGAACCAGTGTTGGTCGTGTGTAAGGTGTCTTTGAGGCAACCAAATACTTAGAAGAGACAGACATTTGAATATGTCGAGGCAAGAGCTATAAATATGGGAAACACTAACATTATGTGTACCTGCTGTCTGAGCATTGATGAGACTGTAGATCACCTAGGGAGTAAATATACAGTAATTGGGGGTCTGAGGCAGAATCTATAACAATGTCAACACTTAAAGAAGCCATTTATAAGTGACTGACACATAAGACAATACAAGTCAGAGGAGGGAGAGTTTTCTCTGACTTTGCTTCAGGTTTAAATAAAACTTTTAGCTGAAGTCTCCTTTCTATTTCTGATGAAGTATACCAACTTTTCCCATCCCTGATAGTGATTACTGAAATAGACCACAGAAAAATGCTAAAATTCACTTCTCATAGAAACTTCTGATACCCAGAAGAATTTAGGTTAAGTATGGTTGGAATCCTCAAGAAATTAAAAGGCTGAAAACAGCAGAAAGGAAAGCAAGTTGAGATGACCCTTGGTCTGTTTCCATTCTGCTCAGATTAAGGTCAGCTTTTAATGTGACCTCTCAGAGAATCATTTCTCTCCATAGTGGCATCCGATCTTTTCATTCACGGCAGAACAACTGAAGATCACTCAGCAGTAAACAGCCAGCCAAAAGACATTTCAAAGGTCACTAGCCAGATGCACTGCTTTGACACAAGATCTAAATCTGTAATACCTTACTTATCCAGCTTTTTAGAAAAAGGAAATAATCTACTAAAAGTAGGAGAAATGAGGCAAACTTCAGCATTTCAAAGATAAGCTTTAAGACTCTGATATCTTTTCTAGAAATAATTTTCCTGCACTATTAACAGAGCATATCAGACAGAAAGCTGTGAATGTTTAAGGATTTAGGGAACAGATCTGCCTCTGTCTGAATTCTAAAAAAAATGTTAGTAGGCACTGCTGGGTAAACATTTTAGTTTCTTCTAGTCAAGAGCTGTTTTTCTTGTTACTATTATGCTGCTGTTTTCTTTTTCTTCAATTTAATAATTATTGTTCCAACAGTTAGATGATCACCCAATAAACTGATCCAGTCAATCTAAAACAAGTGTAAATTCTGTCAGCATTTAAAAGAAAAGGATTAACCCCACATGCAGGTTAAGCTCAACTGATGCTGAGGCTTCTAAGACTTTTTAACCGCCGCCACGTTCCAGGTGAAGTTAAAAGTGTTAACAGATTTAGAATAAGGGAAAGGATGACACACTATTAACTTGTATGGTTCACCATCTATTATCCTACCTATGTCCTCCACATCTTTCCTTTCAGATGCAATCATTCATTCCACTGGAAAAAAGAAACGAGGTCAGGGCATTTCCCATTATGCAAACTGTGTCAAATAAAAGGAGGTATTGTAATAATCTGATAACGGGTTAAAATTAACTACGCTATAATTAACTCAATAAACATTTATATACAGCTTTTAAAGTACACAAATGTTAGAAAGTAGTGATATTTCAGATTTTTCTTGAGTACTGGACATTAAAAAAGGTAAGCCCCACATTCATTTCTCACCTTCCTATAGTAATCCAAGAAGCTGACTTCGGAGCCATCAGCCTTCTTAAAGGTACTCTTTGGATTTTGGTCCCAGTCAATATCATCTACTCTGTAGGTTTTATTGTTGTACCTATGGGATTATTGGGATTTATTAGTATTTGACTAAAATGTGTATGAAAACATCAAAAAGACTAGATAAGTATATGTTCCCTAAAAATTAAAATCTGAAATCAGTAATATATATACAGCACATTATAAAAAGAAAAAGGGGTAATATTTCTTTACTATGCTAGATGGATGGGGAGCCACTAAACCACCATTAGAAAAGAAAATTAAAACTAAAGAGGGTAAAACTTATTAGATATTTGTCCTTTTTAAATGCTATCTCCCCCCATCCCACACCAAACTACGTTCTTGAAGTTTACAAATATCCCTCTCTTTTTCTTGATCTTATTACCACTACTCAACTCTACATCCTACTATCTAGCATCACAGTACTAGAAAACCACAATACCCTAAGACTTGCAAAATGATTATTTTGCATTTAAAAAAAGCACACTTACTTGGTAAGAACAATTAAACCTATTAATTCTTTGGAAACTTGTTCCTGAAATTTATGTTCTTCAGTTTGATGATATAAGTTGAACATAAAATCTAAAACAGTTTCACTTCGAAGGACTTTATGACTGACATCAGTGCAAAGCATGATGTTATTTTCATACTGAAGAATAGAAGTAGTAAAGCCAGGCCAAATAACCAACCTGTCAAGTAAAATGGAGGTCATGAAGTAACTTCTACGAATATTCAAGCATGTTTTGCCTGTATCAAAAGTTATGTTTATCAACTTTATTAACCAGATCTAAAATACAATTAATTTCTAAGTTATACATGGTTTTGGATAAAGACTTATCTTTTCAAGATCTTTGGCAATGTCATTTTATAATAATCATAATTTTATAAGCTCCACTTAAAATTAGCATACTCTATTAAACTACTATACTGGCCTAAGACTTGAAAAAGTTTACATCTAATTGAAATCATCTATAATTATAATACAACTAAACCACTTGGGAAGCAATACTGATGTACTACAGTAACTTGTGAAGTTCATCATTAGCTACTAAATTTTATTGCACCTCAGAGTAAGCATAAATGCAGTGATGGACAACTCTTCATGCTTCCCCAGGGACAGAAGTGTATCATGTGATTTTTTTCAATCTAAGTATTTTGGGATGTCTATTACTTAAAACAAATTAAATGTTCACTAAAAATGATGGGAACCATTAACAGTCACTGTAGTAAGTATGATCATTTCAAATCAGAGCACTACTTTTGGACGTAAGCCTAAGGAATAGAAAATGACCACTTCATACAAACCTGTGATTTGGAATATCAATTGGATCACTTGGGTTATAATAATTTCGTCCAATTTGTTGCAAATTCATGATCTTCAAAAGCCTAGACATTGAAAAGTTTAGAGAAATAAACAATGATAAGCATCTCTAATACTACAATTAGAGTGGCACATTGTTTAGAGGAGGAGTTGGCAAATTATGGCCATGACCGAGTCAAATCCTGCTTACCTACTGATTTTTGTATGACCAAGGAGGTAAGAATGGTTTTAATATTTTTTAAAGTTTGAAAGCAAAAGATTAATGATGCATGAATAAAAAAATTCAAATTTCAAAGTGCACCAGTAAAATATTATTAGAACATGGCCATCTTTCATTTATATATAGTCTATGGTGGTTTTCACACTCCAGAAGCAGAGCTAAATATTTAAACAGAGACCATGTACGTCCTGCTAGACTAAAAGTTTACTAACCAATCCTTTGTAGATAGTTTGCCAACCTCTCAGAGAAAAATAAGTCTAATTACATTAAATCAAAACACCAAAATAAATGTATCCACCAAAATAAATATCCTATTATCAGTGGACAAACTTAAAATAAATTTCAAATCCAAGTATTATGTGTCATTTTCCTCATGCAAATTTCAGTCCATCCAGTTTTCTTCTCACCCAGAAGAGAAAAAAAATCTTTGCAGAATGTGTCCTTATTTTGGATTTGGAAAATATGGTTATCTGTACTGAAAGTAAATAAAAGTAGTAAGTATGTCTCCTATGATAGAACAAGTAAAATGAATAGACTCAAGTCCTGTCCTGCTTCCTGAATACCTACTGTGGTGAGAAAGGAATATAAAATTACTGATATGCTCAAAGTATACACGTTCTTCACATAAGCTCAAGTGGTATTCTAAAGCTCAATGTGAAGATATATAGGGAAGTTAAAGACATGACACTTGCTTCAAACAAGTTTTATATTAACTATACCTTAAAACAATTATAATTCAGAGTAACCCAAAGATCCTAAAAAACCTGTGAAATTTAAATTAGTAAGTATATAAGTATTCAGTGCACAGATATTTCAACTTTTCTGTTTTTTAATTAATAAAATGTAAAAAAAAATGGCTAACATACCTCCTGAAAATAATGTTATAAAACTGCAAACAAGTTGGTGATGTCGGTGGAAGTTCATTTGTTAGCGTGATTGTTATCCTCACATGCTCTCCATTTCGGGTCTGACTAAAAACTTCAGTAACCTGAAGCCCAGAGTGGTGGAAAAACCAAATTTTTAATTGTTAAAAGAAAATTAAGCTCAAATATGTAAATCCTAATTAATAGGGCCACACAAAAAAAAAACAGAAAAATTGAAAGAATTAAAAAGAGTGGCTATGACGGGTTACATGCTTGTACTATAATTTAATTGCCATCATTAGGCTACTCAGGTGGATCTGAGAATAATACAATGTCAAAGTACCTTTGGGTTTATTACATGTCATATAGGACAGGAAGCCTGTTTTCTAAAAGCTACCTAAGATTCTGACAGTTTTGCTTTTAAGTGTGAATTCCCCTTCTCCCTTTCCCCTCAGTCCCAACATTTGAAATAACCTTGTGCTGTAGTCTTTTAGGTAAAAATAATATTGTTCCATCAAAAGCATGACACCTTCCAATTAAATCTTCATGTTGAAAAAGAAGAGCTGAGCGGAGTCTTCTTGCTTCCATCAATGGATTATAGTCAATGTGATATTGATATAATGCCCACTGGGGCCGGGATGTCAATCGAAAATGGTTAGTGCTCAGCCTTACTATAATACCTGAAGAACCTGTAAAAGTCACATTCAATTAAAAACATATTCCCTGAAACATTTTATACCATGATAAGGCAGACAATAATATAAACAAAAGATGAAAGCTTTCAGAATCTCATTTTGAGGACATCTACCCTATCTAGGTAAATTCCTAAAAGCATACATTTAGAAAAAAAATCTGACTAATTCACAACAGAACCAACCAAATCTCTTCACCACAAAAAGTTTTTAAAGAGAAAGTGATATATTTAATATTTACTGAAACATTTTAGCACAGTTAAAGACATCTGTAATCTATTCATCAAAGTCTGAGAGAGGTAAGAAAAAGGGAAAGACATACGGGATCCTTGACCAAATGTGCTTTTTCTTCCTAACAATGCAGAATAAAAATATGTAAAATAAGTGCTTCAATTCACTGTCCTGTGTGCTTGAAATCTCATGAAACTATATTCTTAACTAACCTACCTGTCTTTGATTCTTTAACATGATCTAGGTTCTGTCTTGTATTCACACCAAGATCATGGAAGTCTCTACGACGACCTCCTCTTTCTGCTAATGACAACTCCTGAAATCCAGCAGATATCTGGAGTTCTTAAAAAAACAGAAAAAGAAAATTAGACACCTAAAAAATATGAAACATGAAATAATGAAAATACTAATTCCCAAAGTTGTTACATGAGACCCATCTAAATATTTTAGGCATCTGCTTAGTCAAAGAGAATTATTTCTTAGTTGTAATTTCATCCATAAAGCTTTTCTGTCACTGCCCCAGGTAAACTCAGTTGTTTCCTTAACAAGACAGAAATATCTTTAAAAAATCAAGACAACTGGACTGTGATTTAAGAACTTGAGTGTGAAATTTTTCTGTACTATATGCCTAATAACCTCCTGAGAGCCTTAATATCAGAACTTTTTTATTTTTATAATTATAGTTATGGAAATTAGTACTTTATAAGGTTTTAATGTATAATCTGAATTATAAAATTTAAGGCTAAAATATAATTTCCTCACTAATTCCCTTAATAACCAGAAGAATGGAGGGATTGGCGTGTAAAAAACCCATGGCCATGACACACACCGTCTACTGGGACAGATTATCATAACTTCATATTTAGTCTTAAGACCTTCAATTTGAAAAAGATATTTCATAAAAATAGTATAGTATGGATCAAAAATGAATATGGGCTTTTTAATGAAATGTGAAACGTCTAGCTTTCAGTTCACAGTATGTTACCTTGTATGATAGAGACTGCTAACCGCCCAATAACTATAATCTCTCATTCTTATTAAAATTATTTGGGGGAGCAATGTACCTAATAGATTAAAATTTCCACCTTCTCTGCAGCTAGGGATGGCCTAGCTGACTTAAGAAGAAATTACTGGATAAAACTTCTGGAAAAAACCAGTTGCTAGCTGGCTTTTTTGCTCTCTATGTGTTTTGGTCCCTGGAATGCTCTTTCATTCCTGCCTGCATGCACAATAAGTTTCCAGGTTATTTTTCTGATACAGACCATACTTATCACAGTTCAATTTATACTATATGTCAAGATTATTTTAGATTCATCCACCATGTTTTTTCCTAATGTTTATGGATTTATGGTTTTATGGCTATGGCTCAATGTTTGGAATACACAGAAATTTAATGTAAAGGATAAAGTTAAGAACCAATTCTGTTATCCATTTGCCTCAATGCTATTTACTAAATGGCCAATTTGCTATGCCCAACCCAGAGTTAAATGCCAATTTTATTACATTAGTTCTCCATGTACATATGGGTCTTTTTCCCCTACCAAAACCAAACATAATAACTGCAGAATCATACAGCAAGTATACAAGTAATTCATTTTTGCAACAAAGAAGTGAAAAAGCATAACTTTTAGAATCAGACCTAGTGTTCTAACTCTACTGGTTGTCACAACTTTGATTTCAGTTTTTGCATCTGAGAAATATGGTGAACCAATGTAACACATATAAATCAAAGTGTTTTATAAATCAAAGTTATAAGTTGGTCCAATTTGATGAAATTACTAAAGATGCCAAGAAAATGTTCTAAAATGGTTTATTAATAAGCAAAGCTATGATGAGTTTAGAATTATTCACTTTGTAATAGCTTACAGGGGAGGAGCATTAGCAAGAAATACATTCATTATCGGGGAGAAAGATACCATCTGGCACTCCATCTATATAGCAGGTTGCATAGTTTGAGAGCAATCCTGTTACACTTTGAGAGAGTCTGTATACGGGTATCATTGTATGTCTAATGCTGCGTGCACACGTGCACCCCATCTTTTTATCAACACTTTACCTTGTGACTTGGCTGTTGCTCCTACTGTTGCTCTCTGTCGCCCCAGGCCAACTAATTCCCCCTCTGCGGGTGGCTGCTGAAGTCTAGGTTGAATGTAACCAGGCTGCTGACTCTGCGGTTATGTACAAATAAAAATATGTTCTTTTTGTGTCAAGAAGTCACAGAGCAGAGAAAATAACATCTGAAACATGCTCACTGCATTCAACCAACACTGATCAAAACTGGTAATCAAATACTTTATTCTTCAAGAAGGCTCACCAACTTAAAGAACTAGCTTCTAACAGCCTCAAGAATAGAACATGATCTTCTTTGCTCAGTTTCTGTCTCCTTCATAGGATACAGCTCTTATTCTGAACAGCCTAAGTGGAGAAATGTTCAATAGCAGAGTTCTTTCTTGCAAATTTTGTTTTCTGCACTTAGAAAACATTAAGGCACTCACTGCAGCAACTCCCACATGTTGTACTGTTTCCTGTCCACGCGCTCTTCCTCTGGCTTTTGCTCTGGCCCGGCCAGTCATTTTCTTTCCTTGGAATAACTGTGATGACAATACTCAATTATATTTGAGCACTTCAACAATGAGATCTTTAAACTGGTTTAATTAATTATAAAATAGGCTCTTAGGAAATTACACATTTTCTAACCTCTTCGACAAGCAATTTCTTAAGGTCATGTTCCTACTTGAACAAATTTAAGTGCTTACAACTGTGGACTGGGCACTGCTTGGTGGTAGGGCTAAAGTGGCTAAACACATAGACTAATTCATTTTTTGTTCATCAGAAACAGAGCTGGAGGGGAAATAAGGTCAAGACAGGATGCTGGTAACCAGTTCTTTCACAGCTGGGTATGAAATCTACTATGCAACAGGGCACTGGTCAAGTTTTCTGCCAAGTTCTTTGGCTAATTTCACGCAATACGCCCATACATACTGCGTTCTCCTGCGTCATCCCACAATCCTATGTGTAGCTCAATATTAACATACCCAAGCTAGTATCTTTCCTATCTCAACACTTGTGTCCCATAATCTCATTCCTGGTCAGCAGCATCACCACCTGCTTGTTTGTAAAGAAAACTAAGTCTAAAGTGCTCGACTGCAACTCGTGCATCCAATCCAGCAACTCTGTCCACCTCAACAGCACGGTAGCCGCGGCCGGCCGTGTCACCTCGCGCGCAGGTCCTCTCACGCCCCCACCCCACCCCGTGCAAAGCAGTGTGGTCAGGTCAAGGCGCGAAGGCGCAGAGCCAGCCTGCCGCACGCGTGCCCCACACGTACGCGCCCCGCGAGGGCCCAGCGCCCGGACCCCCGCTTCACGTGTGCGGGGCAGACGGAGGAACCCGCCCGGGTCCCCAGAGCTGACACGGGCGCGCTGCACAGGGGCCAGCCGCGGAACGGCAGCTCAGGTGACAAGGATGCCTTCTTCAATGAAGACGCCCGAAGCTGGCTAAAAGGCAGCGCGGGAAGGCGTCTTGCCAGCGACGGCCGGCCTGCCCTCCACGGAGCGGGCACTCTCGACGGCGGCCCGGGACCAGGAGGTTCGCTCACGCCCGCCCGCCCGCCGCCCCCGGCCCGCGGCTCGAACGGACACCCCGCGCCCGACGATGGCGGGCGCCGACCGGCACGCAGCCTGCTCGGGCCCCCGGCCCGCTCCCCGCCGGTCTCACCGCAGCTCCTCCCGCTCCTCCGCGTCTCTTCACCCCGCGCCGCGGCCCCGCGTACTAACAGGCCTCCACGCCGCCAACCGTTAGCCACGCGGGATCCCTCCGCGCCGGGACTTGGCCGCGCCCGGTGCCGGTCGTCGTCCCGCCGGACCCGCAGGCCGCGCCGCCCGCGGTGGCGTCCCACAGCCCGGGGCTCCCAGGCGGCGCGGGGGCGCGTGTCGGCGGCGCTGAGCGGGGCCTCTTTTTCTGGGCGGATGGACACGCTACTGGGCGTGCAGACGGACACCTGTAACGGCACGGCACGGCACGGCGGAGCGCGTGGACGCCGCGCGCTGATTGGCTGTCATGCTGAAGGCGGTTTTCAGCGGGCTCCAGGTGAAGGCGGGGCAAGAAGAGCCCCTCTTAGGCCCCGCCCACGGCCCGCCCATTCCTGGCCTGTCAGTCCCTGTCCCCACCGGCTGCACGTGGAGCCTGGGTCAGAGTGGAAAGCGCTTCATTCTCACAGTTGCCAGAGAACACGCCTTCAGTCAATTAAAAAATGGTGGCGAGGTGGTACTGAGCGCCCTGATGTGAAAAGGTGGATCTAATCTTGGCTGACCCTCAGAAGAAACTTTCACTCATCAAATAGAGAAATGAAATTTCAATTTTGCTCCCAAAGAAAATAAAACTGCATTCCGGGCCAGGATATCAGGGATGGCTCTGCACAGACACATTTAACCTTCCAAATCAAGTTTTGTGCTGAGTGCATACAAGTTAAGGTGCAGAGGTGGTGTTTTCAAACTTCACGTGCATCAGCGTCACCCGGAGGACTGGTTTATTTAGCTGCAGGGTGCTCCGTCTGCCCGCTTGAAATGATGATTTCAGCAGGATCACTCTGTGGGGCCCATAATTTGCAGGTGATGCTGAGGTAGCCAGTCCAGGACCCATATTGATAGGAGGCAATGAGCTAGATGCCTTCAATAGGACTAGGCAAAACCAAAACCAAAACAACTGTAAATCTTGTAAAAAGAACAGAATTAACTTTTGAAACTGGGACATAGAACCAGATGATGTCTATGTGACTGGTTAAGCTCCGTAATCGCTCAGTGACTTACAACACAGTGTAAGGGCAGTACTAATATGGTTGCCTCCAAGACTTGTTCTAGAGCTGCGTTTATGCAGCATTGTTGTTTTTTTAATGTATACTTAAGATTGTATACTTTGGAAGGTGTGGGGGAGTTGGAGAGGGCTGAAGTCTCTCAAAAGCATCCCCCTCCCAGCATACCACTCTTATCTGTGGGATGAAAGGTACACGCAGGATTTCAAATTCAGTGGTTTTCACTCTCGCTTGATTGTAAACATCCACCAGGAAGTTCTGAAAAACACACATTCGCAGATAATTCTGATTCAGTAGGTTTGGGAGGGGAGCAAGGAATTTCCTTTTAACAAGAGATATACGGTGCACCCTGGTGGCTCAGGCATTAAGTCTGTAGTTGTAGTTCACATAAAGCCCAAGGACTGGAGTTTGTGACCTGGGGTGTGGGTGTGGGTGGGCGGTGGTGGGGAAGGGGGCAACCAAAAAAATTGAACAGCTAGTAAATGCTTCTTTCTCCTCTGCCTGTCTGCCTGCCTAGTTTTCCTTCGTTCTGCCTGCTTCCTTCCTCTTTGAGACAGAAAGACAAACACCAAGTGAATCTTATGCTCAGAGAAGTTTGAGAAATTTGAGGCAAGATTTTTGATGCTGACAGCATTTACATTAAAGAATTTATGAGAAAAAGCATACACTTGAAATGAGGAGTAGATTGGGGACATGTGGTTTCACAGATTTTTCACTTTAAAAAAAAGAAAAGGCGCAGTTTGGAATACAATACAAACATTAACTTTTCTAGAACCAATTTAAGATGCTGGTGAGAATGATGTTTGTGAACTTGCCAGCAGATGGCATAACCAAGCAAGAAATAGATCTTTACTGCCTCCACTCAATGCAAGGGGAGAAAAAGATCAGGAATGAATTAGCAAGCAGAAGGAAAAAGTTTCTGCTCTGTGTTTAATTTCTCTGTATGCCTAAGCTCCTGGTAATGGCTAGTGATACAGTACTTTTATGAAATATCACCAGAGGGCCTTGCTGTGCATAATATATTTAATGGTTGGTTTCTAAAGACATAAGAAGTCGTGCTTCAGCAAGATGTAGGCACAACCATGCATTCTTTGGATGGTGCAAACATCGCAACTTGGGAAGCCTACCTAAAATTTAAAAAGGAAAAAAATGAAAGTAATTGGAGAAACACTGATCTTTAAATGTTTCCACGTTGACAGCACAATCAGAGGCCTCGGCATCAGTTATTAACCAGGTGCCTGACTCAGTTGAAAATTGGCTGGAGGCAGTCTCCTCTCAGGTGTCAATTTGTGAAAGTGAGCAGGGTGTGAAGAGGCAGGGTTGCAGGGAAGGGTTCCTGGAAATGAAGATGCAGAAATCTAGAAAAATGAGGGCTGTGTGGGGAGCAGCAGGGAAAGCTCGGATAAAGCACCACAGTGCCTCAGGCAGGGGGCATCAAGGGAACTGCTAGCAATTTGATGCTTCAGGAGTGATGGGTCCTAGTAGGGGAGTGGCAGGTGATGACAATAAAGAGCCAGACCAGGTTCTAGAAGTTGAGTCGCAGTGAATCCAAACACCTGGATTCTTCAATGAACCCTACTAGATGTGGATTGTGGGAACAGAATACGCTGTCCTCTTGTGGATACAGCTAAGCCGTAGCCACCACCCCAACTGCATGTCACTAAATAAGAGGAGCAGTGTCAGCAGGGTTAGTATTAGCAGGGAAAGCCACTAAACTGTTCCTTGTTTTCCCAACTGCTTCAATGCCTTTAGGTAAGAAGAAGAATTCTTTCTCTTACCTAAAATCACCCCCACTTGGCCCCTACAGCCCAAGCATGCACAGAATAGTTATGATGGACCACATGGCCTGTGCATGTGCACAACAGATGTGACTTAAAGATGACACTCACCCACTCTGAGGCCTGGGACCAATCACCATTCACTTCCTCATGATGACCCCTCTGCCTTGGACCACTCAGGACTCGCTCATCCCACTGTCTTTGCCCAATCACTGCATGACCCATTCTATGGCCTGAGACCAATGAGACCAATCACCATTCACTACCTTAACCCAGTTCCTATAAAGTCTCCACAAGCAACATGCCCAGAAGATAGTACCTTCTGAGACTCAGCTCTCTGTTTTCTTGTTGTAAGTACTAAGCCTTGCCTTGTTTCAAGAAACTTGGTCTATCTTTGGTTGACACTCACCAAAGGGCTGGCCCATAGTGTAAGAACAGCTTGAAAGGATAGCTGGGGTCCATGCCCATGCTTACCAGGGGGGCGTGAAGTGTCAGCCTTGCAGGGACTGTTGCCACTTCATTGTTTGTTTTGCTTTATGGAAGTAACATTCGTACAACATAAAATAAACCATTTTGCAGCGAACTATCTGGTGGCATTTAGCACATTCATGGTTGTGAAACCATCGCCTCGCCTCTACCTAGTTCTAAAACATCTTCTCATTGAATGTCATTCGCCTTCTGCCCTCCTTCCCTGGCCATCACAAATCTACTTTCTACTTCTAAGGGCTTCTCGATTCTCTTCCGTTCATATAGTTGGACTCCTACAAGGTTCCATGGGAGTGGCTTCTTTCAGAAGCACCACACTTCATTCATGGTGGCATCCCTCGGCATTTCGCTCCTATTTGAGGCTGAACCATATTCTGCTGGGTGGAGGCACCACAGTTTCTCCACTCATCAGCTGGTGTGTGGGTGAAATGTTCTCAGGAGGAGGAACCTGGGACATGTGTGGACTTGCTTCCAGACCTTGGTCATTGAGTTGATGACAGCTGTGTTGAGGAGCACACCAGAGGACGCAGACAGAATGAAGGAAACTCTCCAGAAAACCCCCCATGAGGGTCAGGTGGGCTGGTAACAGTGTCTGGTAAATGGTGGCAGGTGGGGCAGGAACCACTGACTATAAAAGGAGGTTGGGGGTCTGTGGCTGGGAGTCCTGAGTGCCACCTTCAGGAGAGTGACCATATTCTGGAAGCAAGCAGCTGCTGAAGTCCTTCAGCAGAAAACCACATAATCAGCACATTTTCACCTTGTTCCTGTCATTCGACCATCTCAAAACCCCTTTATACCCACAATCCAGACTTTTCCAACTCAAGGAAGGAGTTGGAAAAATTACTAAGTCAAGTTACCATGGATTCCTGAACTGCAATTTTTCAGAATAGCTCCCTCCTCCCTTCAGATTTCTCTTCTGCCTCTGGGTTTAGTCTTCCACACTTAGAAATAAAACAAAGGAGAAGAAACCCCTACTGCAGCTGCATTCTCTCTTCCCTGCTGCGTCCATGTTCTTCAAAGAATGCAGTCTGTTCTTTCTACTCCCCATCTCCACACACTTACCCTACACTGATTTTCATTCTCTGAGAGACCTGTGTGAACCCAGAACCTCCCTTGCTTCCAAATCCAGCGAGTGCCTTTCACACCTGCTTGTCTTCTCAGTCCCTGAATGGTGGCCAATAACCCTAAATGCTGCTCTGTCCTAGGTTTCTTCTTCTGACCCTGGCTATTCTCCTCGGTATGATTTGTGGAACTTTTCTCCTAAATGTTGTTGGACAAGGAAGCCCTTCTCAGAAGGTCACCCCCCATCTCCATCCGCAGCAGCACCTGGAATCTATTGAAAGTGTAAATACTTGGTCCCTTCCCAGCCCCCCTGCCCTCCAGATCTGTGAAATTAGCAACTTGAGGGGGGCAGAAATCTGTTTACTTAACCTGCCAGCACTAACCCACCCAGTATTTTGAGAACTACTAAGCTGGGGGGTTCAGCTCACTTCCTCTTCCCTGTTGGGGTGGTTCACTCATTACCCTGACTTCGAATGGCCCCTTTAGCTGGCTGGCCCTGAGCTAGCCTGTGTTCGCTCCTGGGTCCACCCTGATGTATTCCAGGGATCGTCACCCCATCCTGACTAATCCGTGCCCAGCTCCTCCAGTCTTATAAGCAGGACATACAAAACCAGCGTTGAAGGCATGAGAAGAACCTCGACGTGCAGCTAGATTTCTCCTCAAGATTAGAAAATAAATTAGACCTTGGTAATATTTAAGTTGCAGATGACACTGGCGCCTCCCGTGGTCCCTGTGTCTCCGGGTGAGGTGTCTGTGTACAGGGATTGACAGACACTGTGTCAGAGCTCCTTACTGCGCCTCGGCTTGCGTGTGGCCTGGCCGGAGGGGCTCAGGTTACATAAGCCAACACTCTTTGAACCAACCCTCGCAGGCGAAAAAGCAGCTTGAAAAGGTTCCTGCAAAGAAAGCATGGGAAAAACCCCAGCTTCAAATATAAACAAGACAGATTCAGTCCACTGTACTCGCCTCACGGGCTTTCAAAGTCCTAATGTGCAATTATTCAGATTGGACTCTCACACTGCTCTAATGCAAAATATAATTATTAATGATAATTATGTCAGTGAGAAAGCACTTTAATCAAAAATTCCATCTTTAACCTTTTATATTTGATCTCTGTTTTAGGTCTGTTTTATCCTGTGTGCAAAATGGTATGTTGTAGATGTGTATTATAAATTACTATTAGTATGTTGGGTGTATCATTCAACATTTTTACTATAAGGGGTGATGATCAATTGTTTTGAAGCTGCTTGACTCTGAGCAGCTGTGGTGTGGTGTGGCGTGGCGTGGCATCCCCCTTCTGTTCCTGCGCCCCTGCTCTGAGGTCCTGTGCAATCCTCTTCATATCAGCTCAGATGTGGCCCTCTGAGCAGGGTGCTTGCCTTGATTTTCCCTCTCTGGGTGAGTATCCACCTGCGAGGGACTTGGACTTTGGTTGCAGGGTGTGTGTTCCTTGTGCTGTGGGGTTTTTATTTTGTGCCGTGTTGTTTTGAAGTAGCAGTAACAATAGGCTGCATTTTTCTGAAGTTAAATTGAACACAGTTTCCTGGCCCCTGAGACCCACAGGTCATTTTTCTCCTTTCCTTGCTCTCCAAACCCGATTTCTTTTTTAAAGGTGGAGGCAGGAATGAAGGCGAGCAGGCAGGAAGAAGCCTTTTATTTCTTTTTATTCTCTTGTTTCCCCTGCCCCCAGGTTGCAAACCCAGGTCCCTGGGATGTATGTAACTGCACCCCACATACTTAACTGCTCAGCCATCAGAGTAACCCCAAGTTTTAAATTAGTCTGTTAGGGGTGGCCCCCAAGCTTTTCCAGTGGATGGTTTATTCTAGATATTAGCATGTGAACCCCTTCTGACCAAAGACACATGGAAAGGTGCCAACTGGAGTCATTAAAAAAGAAAACAAGGACATGATGGAGAATGCCCCGTCCTGCTGGGACTCTGAGGCGGATGTCCAGAGAGGCTGTTGCCTGCTTGGGGCTATGCGTAAGATAAACGGATGACTTTCCTTGGTTGTTTGAATCTGTTGCAGCAGAGCTTTCTGCGGCTGCAGCCCAGTGCACCTAAGTGAAGCTGTGACTCTTCCCACTGCACTGGGGGGCCAGACCCCACACTTGTTAGATCTGAGGATGCCTGGCTCTAAGCCTGACCAGTGAGACTGCAGAACTGAACTGAGTCTTATAGATGACAGGAATCTCCATTTTTAAAGGTGTTTGGTCCCGATGTCAATAGATCACAATCAAACCTTGAGAAACACTACTATGTTATGTTATGTTTCTAGTGTAAATTTTGAAGCAGTAATGAAATTTAGAATTTAGTCAGGGACACATCCAATTTTGACAAATATGCCTATCTCAAGATACTTCAAGGACACTTTGATGTGACCAGTGACATAAAATAAGTGCGATTGTTACAGTCATCAGTCATCTTCTGTGCAAAGCTGACACTCCTCTCTCTCCAGGTGATTTTGTGTTAGAACTTGTCACAAAAGTCTTATCATCTGTAATAGGTGGAGAATGTGAATAATAATAATAAAATCACATACATGCAATTAAATGTACTGTTAGAAATGGCAGTTTCTCCCTATAGTTAATAACATAGTTACTCTGGATTTCTAACTAGTTACAGAATGTATCTCTTCTGAAAATTGTTGAACATATGAACTGACCATCAACAGAGGTAGAAATGATACTTTTTAACTTCTGAAATCTTTGTTTTTATTTTTATTGAGGTAGTAATATTTTATAATATTACACAGGTTTCGGGTATGCATCTTACAAACCCCTATCTGTGTACACAATATTATGTTTCCATCCTTCGTCACACAGTTGACCCCTTTTCCCATTTACCAACACCCCCATTGCACCTTCCCTCTGGATGTCACAATTTGTTCTTAAACTCTGAGTTTGTTTTTGTCTTGTTTTTGTTCCTTTGGTTTGCCTTCTTATATTATACATATGTGTTAAATCAGATGGTATTTGAATTTTCCCATCTGACTTATTTTACTCAGCAAAATATCCTCTGGGTCCTCTTATGTTGTTGCAAATGGCAGGGTTTCATCTTTTCTTAAAGACTTATACTTGTGGGGATGTAAATTGATCCAGTCCATTTGGAAAACAGTATAGTGATTTCTTAAATAAATTAAAAATAGTCTTACCACAGAATCCAGCTATCCCACTTCTGGGTTTTTAATCTAAAGTATATAAAAATATTAATTCAAAGAGACATATGTATCCCATTTTTATTGACTCATTATTTATAATAGCCAAGAGTTGGAAATAACAATCTATGTGCCATCATTGAATAAGTGGATAAAGAAAACAATGTTAGAAATTATTTGGGTCATGATATGTCAACCTAATCTGTATTATTTGCACATGAGTGCCTTTGCACTTTTACCCATCTTCAGTTCTTTACATTCAAAGAGCAAAAGGCAAACATTTGCAATTTTGTTGCTACAAAATCATAATATATTGAGTTCTCTTACCTGATGCCTCATTGGTATATTATGAAGAGCTGTACTGTCCTTGGTAAGGATTTTCTTCTACATTGATCTAAAGAGTAATGGAGAATTACACTGAAAGTGTAAATTGGAGGTGAAAATGTACAGCTGGGCAGAGCTTGAACTTGATAACATCAGATAGATCTGGAAGGAGTACATGAGATCAGTAAAACTGGAAGCAGTGGGCATCAACCGTAGCAGCATCTGTCCACTCACATGTGCCTTCATTTCCAAATGTTATCAGGATGTTCTGAAACCTAATGACTCCCTGGTGCTAGATCCTGGTGGCTGATAGACTTACCTCACTGGGGGCGACAACGTCATCTTTGATATTTCCATTCAGGAGGGCCAAGGGGGACATGGAGCGGAAGGGGTCTGGGGGCACAACTCTGGAGGCACCTTTGTGTGGCAAGCACACTGTTGCCTCTTGTTTATCTGGGCTGGCTTGAGTGGGACTGAGAGATGACAGATATTTATAGCTACAGCCCACTCCACCCCAGCCACCACAATTTATTGCTACTTGTCATTGGTACCTTAGAAAAATAGTGGCTCACTTAACATCTGTTGAATAATTAAGTGATTGAATACACATCTCTGGATGTGTGACCCTGAGCAAGTCACAGTTCTGTGACACTCAGTTTTTTATTGCTGTTGTGGAACCAATAATCCCAACCTCAGAGGAGTGGCAGGTACATTAAATGAGATAGTATATGTAAAACACCTAAAACTGGTCCCCATTTATAGTAGGTACCCGAGAAATCTTAGTGTGGGGCTAAAAATGGGGGCCTGAAAACCTTGAGTTACAGGTCAAGTTAATTACTTTGGTTTTCATTATTTTAATGAACACAGTATTTTCTTCCTTTGACAAGTGATGATGCATGGGAAAATTTAACTATATTAAATCTTGTTAATGAGAATCAGGGATAATGCAATCTTAATCGGGTTGAAGTTTATCTTTGTGCTTCCAGGAGGGTTTCATGTGCAAATCAATTGTGCAAGAGTAAGGTGTCAGAGACAGATTTAACCCACTTACAAGAAAAAACTGCTCCCAAGCAGCATATTGTGTTACATATAAACTCTAATAGCACACTCCTTTTATCTGTTTAAGTTGGACCTCTGCTTGTAAACTCATCATTAGCAATTTATCCTTGTTGCCACGCATTTTCAAAATTAGTCATTTTGTTTTTTCAAGAAACACTCCAAAGTTCTCATTCTCTCAAAGTCAAACCAGTCACTCCTCCATTTCACCCTGATTAATAATACTGTAGGTGTCTCATTTTTTAAAAATAGTCAAGATAAATAACAAATTATTGAAATTTGGGGAAAGAGAAGGAAGATCTCATCCATCATGTCAAGAAACCGAAAAATGTTCTTAACATTTTTTCACATATTTTCTTCTATGTTTTCTGCTACTGCTTTATGTTTTCATGGATACATTTGATTTTGTATCCATTTCTTCTTATATATAATAATTATGTTGTATCATTTTCAAGTTACTATTTTAATGGCATGTTACTAGTAAGTTTATCATAAATTGAAAAACTTTCTCTTTTGGTTGAATTTTTATCTCGATTCTAAATTTTCAACTTTATAAACAATGCTATAATCCACATGTAGCTTTTATCTTTTTTTTTGGTAATAACTTTAGAAAAAATTTCCCTAGTGTGTGATAGTCCCTTGGCGAGAAATCATTTTTACCACCTTTTGTATATTGTAAAATTTCTTCTAGAAAAAGAGTTGAGCTACTTCCCATTGACACTAGCGAAGTAGACGTAGGTTTCATTGCACCTTCTCTAGCGTGGGGTGTCTGAATTTAGGAAAGAAGTAGGAATTATGTGTAGACTATAAAACCACATTGAGCATAAAATAACATCTGAGTAAGTGGAAGGCCATGGTAGATTCTAGGATTGCAAGAAGCCACTGAAAATATTTCTTCTAAATGTATAAATTAAAAGCTACTCCGACTAGATCTTGTATCATGGAGAGTTTAAAATCGATCCTAGTATTTACATGGGATAACAAACTAGAATAGCTATCATAAAAAGGAAAAACATGACAGGGAACTAGCCTTACTTATCAAGTATAAACACTTGATTTCCAAACAATATGGTGTTGACATTGGAATAGACAAAGAGATCAGAAGAAAATAATAAGAATAGAGATAGACCCAGAAAAAACAGGAATTTAATATAGTAAATAAGATGTTTCAATTCAGTGGAAAAAGATTTTTAAAAATAAATGGCTGGCACACTCAGCAGTGTCTACAGGAAAGTCATACAGCATTTCTACCTTATACAGTTTACAAAAACAAATTCCTGATTAAAATGTACATGTGGAAGTAAACAGACACTTGAAGAAAAGTTGGGAGGTTGGATGTTACAACTTAGGGGTTAAGGCTTTGTAACTCAGAAAATCCAGAAACTATAAAGGATGAACATATTTAAGTATCTAAGGTTTTTGTATAATGGTACAGTAAGTGAAGCACATGAACAAATGGTCTTTTCAAGCAAATATCTGTATAAAGATGAAAAGATTCATGAACAAATGGTATTTCGGGACTAATGACAGATAAAAAGTTCATGTCTGTTCTATAAGAAGAGCTCTTCTTCCACAGACTATCACAAAAAGCTTATGAATAGATATTTCAGAAAGGAGCACTAAAACATGGTCAATAGGATGTCAAATTTCTCAAGTAGTGAGATGCAAAAGACAGTATCAGCAATTAAAAAAAAACAAAAACCACAAGATAATCACAAAGTGGAAAAAGAGGCTACAGATCCAGGACTGCTTATCAAAATCATATCAGACCATTGAAATTAACACTGAAATCGGGGAATCAAGGAAGAATATCTTCAACATTCCCAGGGAAGATGATTTCCAACCTAGAATATTCTATTAACCCCCTCCATCAATCAAGTATAGGGGTAAAAGACAGATAATTTGAGATACACAAGGGATTAATAAAATGCTTTCCTTTCTCAGAAAGGCACTGCAGATGTGTTTCACCAAATTAACGAAGGTATGAAGCAAGGAACACATAGGAACACAGTTCAGAGAAATGTCGGGCTGGTAGCCAGCGGAGGTCCAAGAACACTGATCTCAGAGAGCTTTGGTCCAACAGTAGTGGCACCCTTTCCTTGGGTCTCACTGGCCAGAAGAGAGTGACAATTATTGGCAAAGGAGGTGATATAACTTAAGATGGCTGAGGGCCAGCTGAGGCACATAATGAAAGGACACACTTTTGAACAAAGTTGGGTTCTCTTAGGAGGAGGAAGAGGGGATTAGATACTGATAGTTCCGAGACAATATCCACTACAACCACCTATTAATACACAGGTGTCTTTTTTTCTTTTAAGATACAAAACCGAAGGCACCAAAGAAATAATTGAGCAACTGGACTTCATTAAAATTAAAAACATCTGTTTTGCAAAAGACCATGTCCAGAGAATGAGAAACAAGCTGCAGACTAGGAGAAAATATTTGAAAAAGTCACATTTTATAAAGGAGTCATTCAAAATATATAAAGGACTCTTAAAACTCAACAGTAAGGAAACAAGGTGAGGGAAATATGGGTCAAAGACCTTAGCAGAAACCTCACCAGAGAAGACATGCAGGTGACAAGTAAGCATATGGAAAGATATTTAGCACCTTATGCTGACAGGCGGATGAAACAGCGATGTGACAGGAAAACACACTGCATAGAATGACCAAACCACCACACAATCTCCCTGTGACGACGTGGAGTGGAAATGACTCTCACAGCTGCTGGTGGAGATGCAACGTGGAGCAGCTGCTTTGGAGACAGTTTGGCAGTTTCTAGCAAAACTAAACATAGCTTCACCGGGTGGCCCACCAAGCTTGTTCCTTGGTATGAACTCAAAGGAGTTGAAAACTTCTGTCCACACGAAAACCTGCACACTCATGTTTATCGCAGCTTTATTTGTAATTGCTGAAACTTGGATACGACCCTGATGTCCTGGCTTCACTGGTGAATATTACACGCTTAAAGAAGAGTCAATTGCATTCTTCACAGACAACAGAAAAAGAATAGGAAGGAAAAGTTCCAATTTTTCTTTTTCTTGTAAATAAGGCCAGTATTAACCTAATAGAAAAACCTGTCAAAGTTATCGCACACACAAAACTATAGACCAGCATTCTCTACTGGTGTAAATGGCCTCAACAAAATGCTATGAAATCTAATCCAGAGCATATAAAAATTATATATCGTGATAAGGTAGGATTTATCCCAGGAATGTAAGGCAGATTTCACATCCACAAATCAATTAACGTAATATACCTTATCAATAGACTGAAGCACAGAGCCACATGGTCATCTTAATAGATGCAGAAAAAGCTTTTGCAAAAATTCATCCTTTCATGCTAGAATACTCAACAATGGCAATGGCTGGCAATGATAGAAACTTCTTCAGTCTATGAACTGCCGCCTCCCCCAAATAATATTATACATAATAGCGCAAGATTGACCTTTTTCCCTCTAAGGTCAGGGGTGGGTGGGATCAGCTATCTGCTCCCACTGCCTCTATTCAGCAGTGCACTAGGGTTTCTAGTCAGAGTAGGCAAGAAAACGAAATGACAGACATTCCAAATGGAAAGAAAATCTAAAGAACTCTCTGTTTGCAAATGGCACAATCTTACATGTAGATGTTACTAAAGGAGAACTAATAATTAGAATGAGGGAAGTCCTAATAAAAAATTATTTGAGCAGCAAAGAAGTTCAGCACAGTTGCCAGATACAATATCAATGTACAAAAAATTGGCTATAATTCTATACACCTGCAATGAACAAAAATGAAATTAAGAAAAATAATTCTATTTAAAATGGCATAACAATGATGAAATAATTTGGGTTCATTTAAGAAAAGAAGTGCAAAGTGTACACTCTGAAAATGACAAAGCATTCTTGAGATAAATGAAGGAAGACTTAAATAAATAGAACATGGTCCAATGTTCACAGGGCAGGAGACTTAATGTCGTCAGGGCAGAAATGCCCCCCACTGACCTACAGGTGCAGTATCATCCTAATCGGAATACAAGCTGAGTTTTCTCAGCAGATTGACAGACCGCACATTACCTTGCCTCTGGACTGACACAGATGGTTTTCTGAGCCTGGTTGTGCTTTTTTCTGGTTTCCACTTTCCCTCAGACCCAGCGATTTCATTGATCAGCTGTCAACTGCATTTCCCTGTCCTGCACTTCTTATCAGTAGCTTCAGCACATTTATTTTCAATATTTGCTCTTTTGTGCTAAGTGATTTGAGAACCTCATCCTCACTGCAGACCTGTAGGCCTGTTAGTTCCCCAGCAGCGAAGAAGTGGAGGCTTGCAGAGTTACTTTGTCTGAGGACACACATGTAACAAGGGGCAGATTTGGAGAACAGGACTCTTCAAGTTTAAGTGTAGACTCTTAATTGCTAGGCGATTCATCCTTCTAAGGGCAGAGAGTCTGCACATGTGTTTGCATTTATCTGTTTAAAAATATACAAACTTCAGTGCCCAGTAAATCAGGACACAATGACCATGTGACAACAATCTCCTACTGAACACCTGAGAAGCGGTCTGTTCTGCAGGAGTCCATTAATACAATGAAGTGGTATTTGCGGATTCACATAAAGTAAGTAATGTTGGTGTACTTCTGGTTCCCCAGGCAAACGATGGAGCTTTTGGCTGGTACGGTTTTCAAAAAAGCTTTTGATGTGCTTGACGCCATAATGAAAAAGATAGGTCCCTGGTTTAAAATGGAAGTTATCAACATACATAACACACACAAATTTCATAGATATCCTAATTTTACCATACTTACATGTACAATCCTCTTGAGATCGTAGACTGTTTCCAAAATGGGGCTCCATTTATTCTCATTGCTTTCTCTTTGGGATCAGGCTAATTTCATTTTTATACCAATACTTTTTTTGTTCCTTAAGGAGATTCGATAAGGGAAATGATTTTTTAAAACAAAGTTGATAATAGTTGAGAACTAGATCACATAATGCTGTTCAGATTTGACTTTTATTAGTCTACTCCAAAGATAACTAAGGATGAGTCAACATCTAACAAATTTATAAAGAGCAAATGTCATTATAACAAGCTGTATCATATATGTAAATAGAATAAATGTCCGTTAGTAAAAGTTTGAATAAATTATGTTCTGTATTGTAGGAATCTGTAGTCATTAAAAGTTATGAGTAGTTCTATGTTTATTGGCATCAACAATAAACAACAAAACAAAAAGTGCTCCATTCATCCACAAAAATGCTCCATTCATCAACAAAAGTGTTCCATTCATTGTTAGTAATCAAAACTGACTGCAAAATAGCTCATGTAATATGTCCACTATCACGTATCTCACCTTCCTCTGTCATTATCTTCTCTTTTTTGCTCTCCTGTATCTTCTTAATTTTCTCTCCATTCGTTAAGATTTGTATTGTCTGTGTTTGTATGTACATTTGCATGCATGTTGCATGGGAATGTGTGCATATTACGTCAGTGCACTCGCACGTATGGCTAGGTGTTGTGGGCATTGCTTGTGTGCTTGTGTGTAGTGTACGTGTGTGGCGCACATCTATGTGGTACATGTGTTTGCTGTGCATGTGCATGTGTGCGTTCACACGCCTGTGTGTATGCGTGTGCATGTGTGTCGTACACGTGTTTGCTATGCAAATGCATGTGTGCACCTGTGTATGTGTGTGCTCGTGTGCAGTGCACGTGTACTGCACATGTATCTACACATCTGGAAGATGATCTGCTCTGGGTAGTGGAGTAGTCATCATTTTCATTTTCTACCTTACCCGGTTTTTGTCATTTGAGTTTTCATGGATGTACGTTCTTTTTATACATGATCAAACAACAGCTTATTTCCATTTAAAAAAAAATCAGACAATAGATGCGATTGACATTCGCCCAAGTGGATCAAAGGTTTCATTTGTGTTTCAGTTTTCATCGTCAAGGGCAGGAACCAATCCTACCCAATCAAAATCTCTGTGACCCTCTGAAGGGGGACATTTAACAAGCTGGGACTGAGCTCGTGAAGAGGTTATGGAACTTCTCAGCCATAATTTTATTGCTTCAATATCAATATAGATGAATATTTCATCAAAACAGCACAGTATGCAAGGCATGCTCTCTCCTGATTAGCACTGAACTTGCCCTGGGCGCTTTCCCCACAGTGGGGAATTTTATTATATAGCAGCCTGCCGAGCTCGCCTGTGGGTCAGGGGGTTAAAGCTACAGAAATATGATTTGAGAATCATCTGAGCTCAGCTTTGTCGGAAAGATAAACAGAAAGACCATCAAAGCCTTTGAACAATGCTCTCTACCGCCCTGCACAGGGAGTGGGGAGAGAGGGACCCGGCCAGGAAGTCTAACCTAAAGCAAACCTGTAGACACCACTGTGATGGCCACAAAATAGTGCCGTTGTAAATATTCGTCCTCAGTGTCCCAAAGTTGCCCTGCCAGACCAAGATTAGTTTCAGTTTGGAATTATTGAAGGTTGTTTTGTTCCGGTCTCCCCAGCCCATTAAGTGCTACAAATTAAAATGAATACCTGTGAGTGCTGTTCTGCTGACATTTCGCTTGTCACAGTGCTGGAGCATGCGGTGACAGCTCCGATCTCCCTAGAGAGGGCTGGGCTGGCCTGCGTTTGCGGAGTGGCGCTGCCTCCATGCAGTCACGAGTCCTTCCTACATCCATTTTATGCTCAAGACTGTGAGTGACTTTAGGAGGACTCGCCTCTACCAGTAGCCTCCACCTCCAGCCTCTGGCTCCAGCCGCTTACCCTGCGGCACCCGGCTTCTGTGAGTGAGATCGTGTGTCTTCCTGGGGGAGCCGGCTGCTTCCATTGAGAACTGAAGTCAGCATCTTGGCAATCAGTATCATTCACAGCTTGATATTTAGGTGTCTCTGATTATAATAAAAAAAACCCCAAAATAGTTTTCAAGCAGAAAGTTCAAGAAAAGCTTGTGATAGGCCATTTTGTACATTTTCCCCAAAGGAGTTCACATTCCACTCCACACATGTGTACACATGTGCATATATCTTGGTATATGCATATGTGGTGTTTGATGTTTGTTTTATGTGTGGTGTGCACGTCTCTGCGTGCACATGTGTGTTGACATGCATATGTGTGTGGAGCTCTTTGTAGTGTGTGTATGTATGTAAGGCATTTGTGGTGTGTGTGCAAATGTATATGTGTGTGTGTGTGAGTGTGTGCTTTCTTTTTCATAGTCTGGTTCCCGTTCCTATCAGCTCGGAGTTGTTGCAATAACCATTTCCCTTACATATCATCTCTAACTGGGAACAGAACAAAGAAAACAGGACAAAAGGAGCCAGGGGAGGCGCAAAGGCACATTTGATGTACCAGTATAAACAGGAAGAGGTGGTGGGAGGCCAGAATCGCTCCAGCAGACTGTGAGTGCATGTTGCTGGCAGCTCTTGGGAGACAGAATCTTTGGGGACTCTGGGAAGGAAGAGTCTACAGAAAAGGAGAACAACGCTGCCCCTTCTCCAGCTATTTTAAGTGCGTTCGCACGGCAGCATGAGGAGCAGCTGATGTGCTCTGTGTCCCCGGGTGGAGTGAGCGCAAACACAGGGGAACCGGCCTTTCAGAGAGCCAGTGCAGGCTAACGGTGTTCAGGTGTGAAGACGTGGCGCTCCCTCTAACGGAAGGCCGGAAATGGAAGTCGCTCCTGCTGGCTGGGCAATACAGGGTCATTCAGGGCTGTCTTCACAGCCTGCGGGATCAGTGACTTCCACACAGCCTGCACATGCTCGGGAGAAGCTGGACCACAGGGCAGGGCCAGACTTCAGTTCCTAGTCATAGCGGTTCATGGGTTCCTGTCACTTGGCTTTAATTGGGAGACCTCAGCGTCGCAGATGCTGTGTTAAATGTGTTCCCCAAGATCTTGAGCAAGAAACAAACATTTCTGGTAGACGCAAATGCTGTACAAATGGAAGGGGACTAGGAAAGAGAGACACTTCTCCTGAATCTTGAATCTGAAGTTGCTTCTTCCAGCTGAGGTAACAGAAACTGAAGTCTTTTCACTCCCCCATTGGGTTTTGATTACTGATGTACAGCCAGGGCATTTTCTTTTTTCTCTCCTCCATGGAACTTCTAAGGTGACTTTTCAACTGACTGACAATGAAGTCAGCAGCTGAATATTTTAGAAGGGAGCAGTCATCTATATAATAGGACATAAGAAGAAAAATCTGAGTGCTAAGTATTGCAAAGCACTTGACCTCTCTCATCCCACTTCATTCTCACAATAGTCCTGCAAGAGAGATATTTCTGTGACTAGGTTACAAAGGGAGACTTTGAGAGTCCAGAGAGATTAAGTAACATGCTTAAGACTTCCTCCTAGTAAGCCATGGGCCATAACTCCGTGCGCATGAATCCACATTTTATGAAGCATCTGTCTGCATGGAATCATGAGGTGCAGTTTCAGGGTCAGCAGTGTTTGCAGCACCTCCCTCCCTGACGACCTCCTAAGTGTTGACAGTGAGACCAAGCTGACACAGAAGACCTTCACAAGAAAATGCAGTCGGGTAGGACTGGAGCATGGCCTACCAAATGAAAACAAAAGCGGATTTAATTTTTAAAAGCCCTGTGAGGTTCTCCTGGTATGGAATCCACTTTTCAACTTAAATACTCGACAAGATGGAGATTAAATGTACTTTTCTCCCACGTCGTTTTATTGACCCGAAGTTCTCCAGAGAGCACGAAGGTTGCATTGTGTCATTACATGTTTTTCAAGAGTCAGGTTGTTAAATGCCACAGCTGAGCCCTTTTCATGCCGCAGAACTGTGTTCCCAGTTCGCCAAGTTCCTCTTTCCCTTTTTTATTTATTTATTTTTGTTCGCAGGCAGCTGCTGGCCTGAAGCCCTTCTCATAAAAAGCAGGAAGGACCCGAAGCCACAGGCAGCATTAAAGGGTTGATCTAAACCTTAGATCTCAGCTTTAAAGTTGTAATGTACAGTGAATTTGGTTACATGGAAAAGGAAACAGTAATTGTTGAAGTATGTTTTCTTAAGCTACAGAATAATTTTTGAAATGCTTGCCTTTAATCCACAGACATACCGGTGTTTGAGAAAACATAGCTTTGCTCTTCAGGATGAAACTGAGCTTTTAAACACTGGATCTTGGAGCCACATTTTGTTATTTGAAAAAAAAAAAAAAGCAACCGGAGAGGATAAGGTTTGAAGGATTGCTTTCGCTAGTTATCATAATTCTGGCACTTTGGTTCTGGGTATTGGGATGGCTCAATTCCTCTTTGCTGCTTAAAAGTTCAGAGAGTCCTCTGATTTTTGTTTCTTAAAGGCATCTGTGAGTTCGTTGTGACTTGACTAGGACTCTCGTGCTCAGCTAAGAAGCTGGGGATGGAGGGAGTAGGGCTGACCCCAGTAATCTGGACAGGTCTCCCCCACAGCCCATTTTATGCCCCCACCCTGTTCATCAGTCACTTGGGAAGAACATGGGTTTTGAGATGCTGGGAGTTCCCAATTTCAGTTCTGTTTTTGCTGATTCCGGGTCTGAGTGCTTGTGTGGCTTTCAGCACTTGTTCAACTTTCTAAGCCTGTTTGTGCCTGAGAACCTTGGAAACCTAAGCTGACCCTTCACACGACACGCTGTGCAGCTGCTGCGAACACAGCCCTCTGCAGTCTTTAGGACCCGGACCCCTGGCTGACCTGGCACCATCTCAGGAGAGACCTGGGGGACAAAGTTTCTGGCGGACAAAGTGGCAAGGCTCGGGAGCAGTTACCCATGTCATCCTCAAGAGAGTAGTTTTGTTGTTTGGTTGACTTCCGATGCCTGTCAGACTGCTACTTTTGTAACACAATAAAAGCATATTTCTGGAAGAGAGAAAGGAGATAAAACAAAGATACACAAAGTACAAATTCAGTTTAAAACTCAGTCAGCACAGTGAGTATACAAAATGACCAATCCCAACTCCTGGTCAGTAGCTTCTACAATTTTATCCTTTTTTTCCCCTTCTTTTGCCCTTTAAACATCCCTAAAGCAAGCATGCCCTGGTGACTTAGGTGTTAATCTCCAGCTGGAGTGGTCCACATAAAGCCCAAGGACCTGAGTTCATGACCCTGGGTTGGGAGGAACAACCAAGATGAGCAAATAACTAAATAAATAGGAAAATGCTCCTTCCTCCTCCCTCTTCCTGTCTGCCTGCTTGAATATGCACACTTGCCTGCTTCTTTCTTCTTTAAGAATAACAAAAACAAAGACAAAAAACAAAAACAAAAAAACCCTGAAACAAAGACTCAGAAGGACGCAATCTGGGCTGACACCTGAGTTTGTGCTCCCCAATCTACAAATCTCAGACCCTCTCCAAATAAACACTATTATTTTATGTTAAACAACAACAACAACAACAACAACAAAACAACCAGAGTCAGGAGACAACGTATGTATCTTTGTCCATCACAGAGCTGAGCAGTACTAGCCCCCCATGGCCTCAGTGTCCCCAGTGGGAGCTGGCAGCTTGCTAATAAGCTAAAGGAGTGGGAGGGATGAATGTGGGGGGTTATCAGAGACACTGCTGAGTTCAGACTCCTGGGCACAGTGACTTAACTAAGAGGCCTGTCCTCTCTGACTCCTGTAGTTTTATAACGGATTTTAATTCAGAAGTGTTACCAGGGTGCTGAGTTAAGCCCAGGATATTCACATCTTGCTATACTGTAGAT
This sequence comes from Solenodon paradoxus, assembly GCA_004363575.1. Lineage (NCBI taxonomy): Eukaryota > Metazoa > Chordata > Mammalia > Eulipotyphla > Solenodontidae > Solenodon > Solenodon paradoxus. Next base: position 11,448 of record RJWH01004312.1, on the reverse strand, counting down.
AAAATGAGAAACGGTGTTCATCCCAGTGAAGACCATCTTTATGACTTGTGCTGAGAAAAATAAGCAATGATCATCTTTGAACCAATCAAGTTCCCAGCAGGAAAAATCATTTCTTTAGGAGGTTCTCTGGAAGGTATTTTAATGGGTTCCCTACAAAGTTGCATACGGTTAAGGGAAACGGCCTCTTGAAAGGGAGACAGGACGACAAGCTGGAGTGTCACCTCCCAAGAGCAGGGGCAAGAAAGGGAGAGACCGAGGGGCGTGGTCAGCGGGAGGGCCTAGTGGGCTGGTCAGCAGGGGCGGCGGGTGGGCGTGGTCAAAGGCAGCGCCGCCCCTCAGCTGCCACTGAGTGAGCTCAGCTGGGAGAGCTGGGAAGAAAGACTCCAATCTTTCCCTGCCCTTAGGGCGGGTGCCCCCACCCACTGACTGAGCCCCACCAAGAGCCCCCCAGCAAGGGAGTCTGGCTGTTGCTGCCTAGTGAATAAAATAATGTCCCCCACATAAACAGCCACACGCAGTTTTAGAATGTGACCTTATTTAGAAATAGAGCGGCTATAGATGTAATTAGTTAAGAAGTGTGAGATTAAATCATCCTAGATTTAGGGTGGGCTCTACATCCAATGAGCAGTGTTCTTATTAGAAGAGAGGACACAGATGGTGGGGAGCCCTGTGGAAATAGGGGCAGGCTGGGGTGCTAAGGACGGTGGAAGGGTGGAGCATAGCTCCGCCGAGGCCTCGATGAGACGTCTGGCCTCTAAAGTGTGGCCCTTTTGCTCCAAACGCCCCAGAAATAAATATACTGAGGGCAGCCCCTGAGGGCACAGAGTAAGCCAGAAAGCGATGGGGGTGGAGTAGGAGCAGTGCTAGCAAGGAGCGTCTGCGATCTCCTAGGTGGACAACTGTTCTAGCAATGGAAGCCCACTCGGGCCGGCTTTCAGAGCATGGAGGGCAAAGTGAGCCTTCAGAATTGGAGGGAAGACCAGAAAGCAAGCACTGGAAACAACACAAACAAGGATGCTCAGGGGCTTGGAGAAGGGGTAACAGGAATAGAGCTTTTGGGTCAGCATGCAATGGGTCAGACCATTCCAAGCAACCTGCAAGAAATATAGAGTCGAGGGCTCACATTTCCCAGTTCCAGATGACAGGGCTCTGACAATAAAACACTGCGGGGCTAGCATCAGTGTGTATGCATGGCGAGATGAAGCAGACAGAGCTCAGAAACAAACTGACATGTATGCCAACTGATTTTCACTGGGGTGCCAAGAATATCCTGTGGGGGAAGGAATAGTCTTTCCAACAAATGGTGATGGACACAGGATTGCAATATACAAAAGAATGGAGCTGGACCCCTACCTCATTTTCTATAAAAATCAACACGAAATGGATTAAGATGCCAAATTAAGAGCTAAACCCATACAATTTATAGGAAGAAACAAGAGCAAATCTTTATGCTTTTGGATTAAGCAAAGATTCTTAGATGAGATAACAAAAGCACAAGGAATAAAGTAACAAACACATAAATTGCATTTCATTCAAATTTTAAAAACTTTGTGCCTCAAAACAGACTACCTGGAGAGTGAAAGTCAATCCACAAAATAGGAGAAACTATTTGTGTCTAGCATACATAAAGGGCTCACTTCAACTCATCATATGAAAAGAACACAACTTTTTAAAATTGGGTGACCTTTGATTGACATTTCTCCGTAGACGACATACACAAGGCTATGAGCTTATACAAATTTTCAAGATTATTGTCATTAAGAAGATGCACATAAACCATGATGAGTCTCTTCATCTCATGAGGATGTCTGTAATAAAAGAGAGATAATAGCAAGTACTGGTGAGAATGTGGAAACATCTGGAACCCTGATACCTTATTGGGCTGATGGTAAAATGGTGCAGCCATTATGGAAGACAGTTTATTCCTCAAAACTTTGGGTGCAGAGTTCCCATGGGACACAGCAGTCTCACTCTAGGTATATGCCTAAGAGTTGAAACATATTGTCGACTTAAAAACTATACCAAATCGTCAAAAAGAAATCAACCCAAATGTTCAACAACAGAAAAATGAATTTAAAAATGTAGTATATCCATAAAATGGATTATTAAGGAGCTACTGATACACACTATCGTGTTGATGAAACTTGAAAATATTTAAGTGAAAGAAGCTAGGTGTAAAAGACCACCTAGTGTGTGATTCGGTTTATATGAAATGTCGTGAAGAGGCAAATCCATGAAGACAGACAGTAGGTTAATGGATGTTTAGATCTGGGGAGTGATAGAAGACAGGTGACTGCTAATGAATTTATGAATTCTTTTTGTACTGACAAAAATGTTCTGAAATTAGATGTTGGAGATGATTGTGCCAATATATAAATATACTTAAGAACGACTAATTTTTAAACTTAAAATTAGTGTGTTTCTTGTCATCTTTCCAAGATCTTTGCAAAAATAAATCTATGTTTGACTAAAATCATGTGTAAGTCTAGGAATTTCCTATTTGCATCAACCCATGTTGCTGTCACTTTGCCATATAATTTATCTTCTTCTCAGCTGGGTCACTTGTGTTTATTTTCTGGTGGGGTGCCCTCAGCAGGAGACAGGGCTGTCTTTGCACTATTTCTTTGTGTTATAGTTATAGAAACAGAAAATTCTTTTAAAATGAATGATATTGTCATATTCTTTTTTTTTTCTATCTTCTTTTAAATGTCCCAGCATCTCAACTTAAAAAAAAAACACTTCTCTGCAATGAAGTGTTTTTGTTTGTAATCATCAAAGGCTCTTTACAAAATTTTATGTTTCTCATGTACTATAAATCTTTTTTAATAGCTTTGGTTTAGAATTAATCAATCAGTGTAATATGATCTATAACACTGCATCATATAAGTATTTGATCTCTGGGGCCCTGTAAAAAGGGATGGAATATTTGTCATTAGAGATAGCTATTTATCAAAGGAATATAAATTAAAAATAAAAACTCTGTATGCTCCATAAATGCATGACTCATTTATAGATGGAAAGAAGTCGGCATGATAGGGTGTATGCGTGTGTCTTGAAAGCTGAAATATCTCAAACTGCAGTTCACAATGGAGTTTCATTTAACAGGGTACTTAAAATGTGAAAATAGCTGTAGGTAGTTGTAGGCTAAAATAATGTCACGTATTTCTAAAAGCCTGACATTGGATTTCATTTGGCAGTCAAATGTACCTGTTGCAGAATGACCAGGGGCCTAGACTTTGATTCTTTAAAAGCCCTTGTTCCTGAAGTGGGTTTCAGTGTGGACCCTGCCTCTGGGTTTATGCCTCTGTTCATCTGCAGGTCTTCTTAGAGACCTGGTTTCAGTACAGGGATATGTGCTTTCCCCTCTCCCTTCACCAAGTGCTGCTGTCCCTAGGCTAAGGGTCTATGCCATGTGGGGTGATTGTGTATTTATAGTCTAAGAGGGGGTCTTTGGGAAATGAAAGAGCTGCTTACCATGACACCGGGGCTGATCTGGGCAAACTGGAATGTTCAGTCATGCCAGTCTTAGGGGTATGCCGTATCAGAGAAGCAGTCCCCAAGTAAGGTCTTCTGACATGTGCTAAGCTTTGTGCCAGCGTTGACATGTCTTATTCCCATGACGGCATGAAGTGGGTGCTCGGAACCTCCACCTAAAAGAGGAACCTATGTGATAATTCTGCTCCCACCCCACTGGTTGTGTCCCCGCTCCACTCCATCCCCTCCTCCTTAGCCTCACTCCCTCCAGTGAAAGCTCATCCTTCTCTTCGGGTCACTCAGTGTTGGGGTTCTCCAGGACCTAGACCCCTCCTAGACCCCTCACGCAACACCGTCCCATCTTGCCTGCCCACTAGGCATTGCTGGGCTCCTCACGTAGGTGCTGGTGAATGCACATCTCGAGGCTGGGCCTTCTCCTTGACTGCCAGTCCACTACATGCTTTTGACTGGAGATCTCTTTTTGGATAACTCAAAGGTTTCTCCAATTTAACATGTTTTAGTTGATTCCAGTGTCGATGGACACAACAGACACAGCTCTCTGTCATCTTTGTTCAGTGTGATGGGTGAGGTGGGTGTGGAACAGCTCTGAGTGAACGCGCCCTTCTTCCATGGAGAAGGACAGAGAGCAAGGTAGGGGTGGCGTTGGAATTTCCAACAGTGAGGTCACAGGGTTCACTGAGGAGTGCCGGCTCCAGACTCATGTGTGTTTGGAAGCAGAAAGACTGGGGTTGGGGGCCCTGGCGGCACCTTGTGGCTGGGTGGCGGGGCCTTTGCTTGCACTCTGAGGCTGCTATATGGAGGAGAGAGAAGTGTGGGCAGAGCGGAGGACTACTGCTGTCCAATGACAGTTGAGGGTGCTGGGGCCAGTGTCCAGCATGCGTCCCCAGACCTCTGCCAGATGTGGACGTGCCCCGCCAGTGGGCGATGTTCGCTGCTGGCTGAGAGCTGCCGCTGACCTGCACATCTGTACACTGACCGGCTGTGCGCGACTCCTGGACAGATGTCCCTCGCTGTTTTCTCTGTGCCAGGCGCTGGTCATCTGGACAGACGGCATCATGGGTCTGCCCGCTTCATGGACCGGGGAGAATGTCACGCAATGGACTAAAAGCTGGTCTGTGGACTCGGGAAGGCTTGAGAGGACCACGGCACTACAGCCACTTGTGACTCAAGATGAGGACATCAACGTTGTAGATGAACGGTGACCAGCACTTTGTACAGAAATGAAGTAAACAGAGGGAGGATGTCAGCCTGCGCTTGCACAGGTTGCATATTACTTGTGAGAATGGTTTTGCTCATTGCATTGTGTTACAAAGCGCCTTTCTGACTTGCATCAAATGCATCTGGGGGGTGGTTTAAGGCATGAGTCAGAGTGGCTGAAGGAGAAGGGGAAGAAGAAGCAGGAGAGGTGGCTGGACCCAGGGTACACAGCACCTCCATCGAGAGGTGGAGGACAGAGAGGGGGAAGCAGTGGCAGCTCTGGGCAGGGCCCACACTGTGCATCCTGCGTGGGTCCAGTGACAGTGGGGAGGGTCACAGACAGAGCCACACAGGATGTGTGCCTCAGGGAAGAGGAGCCATGTAGAAATGCAGAGATGATGTAGTGGATGCAGCCGTGACGTCAGAGAGCTCAGCACGCAGCACAGGACACAGCGGAAGTGAGTGGAAGTTAAGGGACACTGGTGGGACTGAGATGCTAGTGACCCCCGTGGAGTGGTGAATGAGGCCCGCAAAACCGAATTCCCACTTCTCCAGGACCTGTGTGGCGGCGGAACGCTTCCCTTTACTTACCGGTGATTTCCGTGAATAGCTTATCTAATATCGCATTATTTTGCTTTAGCCCCTCAACTTCTACCTGATTTTGGGGGTATAGATGCTAATTAAAAACAAATTATTCTAATAATTAGATTACCACCTCAGCGTTGGTCATTCCTTTCCAAGTGCATCTCACATTCTGACATGAAAATCCTTCCTGGTGTAAAATGACAGTCGCAGCAGCAGCTTTGCTAGATGTCTGGGTGATGTTCCAGTGATTCTAAAGGTCACACTTTTTCTCTTGGGAATCCGTCTTCATTTTGTTCTCAATGGCACCTGAGAATTGCTGTGGGCCAGGTGACCGTTGTGACATTGCTGTCATCGTTGCCGCCTGGCCCAGACTGGGTCGCAGTTGCTCACCTATCACTTCGTCATTGACGTGCATGTTGTCAGCTCTGCGCATGCCGGGCTTCGTGGGAGTAGATATGTTATCCTAAGCTACGCTATAATTTGGCTTTGGAAAGTGTGTCTTCATGTGCTATTATTACAAAGGCAAATATTTGTCTTAAAAGAAGTGATTCTCATTCCACATGTTCCTTCCAAAGAAACATCCAAGTCCTTCAGGGGATCCAAGAAAAGAAGACACTCATAAATACATGAGTTGACGTACAAGCAAAGGATCCGCTACCCCATGCCAACCGGTGCAACTAATGGCAAAGGGATTGCCACACCTCTCTGAGGAGATAAATAAAATTTCACAGCCTGGAGAGGAGAAGACAACCTTTTCATGTCATATGAGATTAGCATTAAGATATTGTGTCTTGCTTTGTCTGGCAGAGACTTTTATTCTTAGTTGCTGTCTAACAAATCAACCCCATACTTTTGGGGTCAACATACCAACAACCATTTAATTGACTCATGGTTCTTCAGTTTGGACAGGGCTCAGTAGAGATAATTCATCACTGTTCACCGTGAGGTCAGCTGGGGCTGCTTGCCTGTGCTTAAAAGAGCTGCTTCCAGTGCAGCTGGGATCTCAGCCAGTCCTGACAGGAGGCAGGACTGGTCCCTTTCCTCACGATCTCTCCACTGTGTGCTGTGACTTCCTACCACCATGGCGGCCAAGACATACGAGCAAGTGTCCAAGACAGAGGAGCTCAAACCAGCACAGTGCTGCTGCCGCCACCAGATTCTGCTTGCCAAGAACCCAGTGTTATCAGGAGGAACATAGATCCCCGCCTCTTTTTCTTTTAATAAAAATATTGATTGATAATTTCGATCCCATAAAATTCAACCTTTTAGGGTATAAGATTCAGCAGGTTTTAGCTTATTTAAAGGGTTAGCTAACCATCGCCATTATCTAATTCCCATGTTTTTATGACTCCAGAAAGAGACCCTGTTTCTATCAGAAGCCACTCTCCAACCCCTGGCAGCCATTAATCTACTTTCTGTGACTACAGATTTACCTGTTCTAGACATATTCATTCTCTCTCTCTCTCTCCCTCCCTCCCTCCCTCCCTCCCTCCCTCCCTCTCAAAGGAAGGGTGCAGGCAGGGATGAAGGTGAGTGAGTAGGCAAGCAGGAAGAGAGAGGAGGAGGAAGCATCTTTATTTTATTTTTATTTAGTTGTTCACACTGCTTGCTGCCCCTCGCCCCCGCCCCGCCAAGGACCTAGGACTTCAACTCAGGGGTATGTGGCTTGCTCCTTCGGAAGTAATTGACCTAACCGCTGCTTCACTAGGATGCATGTAGACATTTTGTATAAAGGGAGTGACACAGTGAAAGCCTTTTGTATCTGACTTCTTTCATGTGGCATGCTGTTTTCCAAAGTCATCCAATGTTGTATCATGTGTCAGTACTCCTTTAATTTTTATGATCAGAAACCATTCCATTGTATGACTGTATCACATTTTGTTTATCCATTTTTCAGTTCATGAACATTTAGGTTACTTCCACATTTTGGCTCTTATAAAAAAATGCTGCTGTGAACATCATATACAAATTTTTGTGTGGACAAATGTTTTCGATTCTCTTAGATATATACAGGTAGAAGTGGAATTGCTGAGTCGTATGGTTACTACACTTAAGTTTTTAAAGAACTGACAAACTAACTTTCAAAATAGCTGCAATTTATAATCCTACTAACAATGTCTGTAGATTTCAATTTCTCTACATCCTTGCCAATATTTATTATTAACCTTCTGGATTGCAGGCATTCTGGTGGGTGCAAAATGTTATTATCTCATTAGATTTTCTTTTTCATAATAATGGATGCTATTGACCATGATTTTGTTTTTTTCATGCTTATATTTATATCTCCTTTTGAGAAATATCTATTCAGTTCCTATGATGATTTTTTAATTGGGCTATTTGAGTTACTGTTTTTATTTACATATTCCAGATACATGTTGTAAGTTCCATAACAGAAATAGAATCTGCAGTTCTCTTATTACCTTTTCTCTCTCTGTGGTGTCCTTCGAAGCATGAAAGTTTTTAATTTTGATGTTTATTTATTTTTTCTTTTGTTGTATGTGCATATTTTGTCGTACCTAAGAATTCATGGCCAATTCAAAGAAGATTTGCCTCTGTTTTTTCTCAGAGTTTTATGGTTTTAGCTCCTTCAATCTTTTCTGAATTGATTTATGTACCTGGCATTAAGTAGGGGTTCAACTTCATTCCTGTGGACATCCACCTCTCACAGTGCTGCTAGTCTAAAAGACAATGCTTTCCTTCCAAGGTACTGTTCTGGCCCTCTCGTCAAAAAACCAGAGGACCACATATGTGAAGATTTATTTTTGGACCCTCAGTTGTATTCATTGACTTACATGTCTAACCTTACTCTAGTGCCATGCTGTATTGGTTACTGTGTTGTTAAATTTTGAATTCAGGAAGTTTTGAATTCTCCATCTTGGTTTATCTTTTCAATATTGTTTGACTATCATTGCATTTCCATATGAATATGAGAGTCATCTTATTAATTTCTGCGAAGAAGTCAGCTGGGATTTTGATAGCATTTACCTTGAACCTGCAGATGAATTTCAAGAGTATTGTCTTAACAATATTAAATCTTTCAAACCATAAGGATGGAATGTTATCCATTTATTTATTCTTTGGATAATGTTTTCAAGATTTCAATGTATGTACATTTTGTACTTTGATTAAATGTATTGCTCAGTATTTTACTCCCTTTGATGTTATTGCAAATATAATTGTTTTCTTAATTCCGTTTTGGATTGTTTATTGCTAGTGTTTAGGGATTTGAGTTATAATTATTGATCCTTTATCCTGCGAAGTGGCCAAACTCATTTATGAACTCTAAACAATTTTTGTGTGTATAAACCTTATGTCTTTTACCTATAAGTCACATCATCTGTATATACAGATAACTTTGCTTATTCCTTGCTTTTAATTTTTTTTTCCCTTTTCGTCTCTCTAATATCCACTTTTTGTGCATAAGAATATCACATAGTTGGAGTCCTGTTTTAAAGCTGCTACATAATTATTAGTGGGACATAATTAGTGCTAGGTCTCATCATGATAGCATTTGGGATTTGAGGTCTCATCATGATAGCATTTGGGATGTAGATCTGATATGAGCAGTTGTTTTAAATATAACTCATTTAATCTTCACATCCCCAAGAAATACATTCCACTGTATTCTATAAGTGAAGTAAGTAAGACAGAGCGAAATTAGACCACGTACTGGGTGTCACCTCAGTGGAGTCAGGATTTTCACCAGATGATATGGTTCCAGAGACTCAAACATTCAGTCATAGAATCCAACCCCTCGTGTTAGAATTCTCTGTCTGTGAAAGTAACCACCATTTAAATCCTCAGAAGCTGTACCTTTCTCCTCAGGAAGAATATCACTTTTCAAAGGCATGGGCATCATCTTCAATATACTCATTTAAGTTTTAACTGATTAATACCTATCTTATGTGGTCATTTTGAAATTTGATTTTGCCTTTCTGTCGGCCATCGCATGGTTGAAGTTCATTATGAGTTAGCAATGTTTGCCGTACATGCTCGCCTCATCTTCGGTTATTTCAGCCACTGCCTTTCAGATCCACTTTACTTTGGGCAACCTTGCAATGACCTGTTGACCGGGCAGAGCTCCTGCTCTGGCTGAAGAAAAATGCCATCTACTGATTGTTGAGTCTTTTATTTTTTTTCTCTCTCTATATATCTTTTGCATAAAGGTCATTTGCAAGTATATTCCAGAGCATGGAGTATTTTTTTTTTTATTGGCACCACCTCAGTATCAAGTCTGCAAGCCTGCTGATATTTAAATGACCGAACAAAAGAACTGGGCATCCTCTTGTAACAGAGCAAAACAGAGCACAATTCTGACCCCAAATGTACGTTAATAATGGTGATCATTTTCAGTAGTTTCCGCAAGAGACCGTATGCTATCATGAAACTAGAGAAATAGGCCATTGCAAAAGCCGCAGAGACAAACATTTTATGAATCTGTTTTGTCCACAAGACACAAGCCTGTTGACAAAGCTTTATTAAGCAGGCGTTTGTTTTTCTTTTACGATAAGAAGTCAGACGATGGGAAGGCCAGACTGATGCAGCAACTCCAGTATTTTACAAACACCTGAGCCTCTCTCGTCTTCCTGCTCCATTCTTCTTCCTGAATGACTTGCATGGCCCTATCACCTCCGGGCAGCAAGATGGCAGCCACCCCCCAGCCTTGTCTCTGCTCCAAATAAGACCTAATGGCAGGAAGCTGAGCAGTCTCAGTCTCTGTGGCCTTTTGAAAAATAAGACCATTTTGAGGGGACGTAAAATGTAAATGACTAGTAGCCGCTTAATGAGAGGTTGTAAGAAAGAGTTTAGGGGGTCAGACAGGAGCAGGAGTTGGATTGTTTACCCGGGGCTCCAGAGAGAAATCTAGCTTGTGCATCCGCAGCAGGCAAACACCACCGTCATTGAGTGGAGAACCGTCGTCTTCCTGGAGCGCAGTAAGCAGACATCTCTCAGGTCTGCGCTGTCTGAAATGCCTCCTCCAGGCATCAACGTGGCCTTTTCTTCCAGGGGGTCCGGCTGGCTCTCTGTCATGAGCTATGTCAGTCAGCTCTGCGCTGTCTGTCCGTCTGTGCTCTGCCCGGCAGGCCCAGGTTGGGATCCTGCTCGTGTGTTTCTCCTTCATGGCTGGTTCTGCCATGAGTGGTGGGGTCAGTGCTGGAGAGATGGCCAGGGAAGAGGGTCCTGGATCTCCGTGTTAGCTGGTCACTGTCAGAATCACTGAGCAATGGCCTCTGTCCAGCACAGATACTTCACATGATAGCAACAATTGGTTCCAGCCCCCAACTTTCTTGAACACCCCCAGAAGCAGCCCCAGGGGTACCAGCAGCAGGCTACCCCGAGATTCCTGACCAATGGGGCAGCTCCTGCCTCTGAGCATGAGGGTGCAGGATCCCCCACCTCCCCTCATTCCCAGTGACAGTGGCTTCTAGCTGCCATTGCAGGTTGTCCAGTTCCTGTCTATCTGTTCAGCCCTCCAGCCCAAGCCCCCACTCCTGCCTGGGAGCCCACCTGTGGAGAGACCCCTGTGGTCCCCATGGCCTTGCCCGCGGGACTGAAGCCCTGACCTCTGCTAGAGTTAATGCCTATTATCTCTCCTCATGCACACTTTCCTTCTGCCACAGTTTTCTCCGCTCCTCCCCCCACCCTCCTGCAAGGCCCCTGAGTGGGGACCTTCTCTGTTTAATGACTGCTGTGTCTCTAGCTCTTGCCGCAACACTGGGGTCAGGAGTGGTCCTGTGGACAGATGAGGCCCAGTCTGCGAGAGCTACCTCCCACTTTAGTGGGCGGGAGGGAGGAAGCCCCCACAGTAGGCTGCTCTGGAGACACTCCTGGCATGAGAACTAGTCCATCAGCTGTCCTGCCCCAGGAGTCAAAGACCAAGGCAGGACAGCCCTCAATGTCATTGAAGCCCCTCTTGCTTTGACTTCTTAGCCACTCTCAGAAAGATTAGTAAATAAGCATTCTTAGTCTGTCAGGTTGCCAGAAGGCTGGGTGGTGTAAACAGTAGATGCTATCACAGCCCTGGAGGCTGCAAGTCTGAGAACAGGTATCAGCAGGATGGGTTCTGGTGGGAGTGGATTTCAACGGTCACCTTCTCACTGTGATCTTACATCATGGGGGCTGGGGACAGAAAGAGAGAGACAGATAAGCAGAGAGAGAGGGAGAAGGGGA
>RJWH01004311.1:77418-112518 GCA_004363575.1 Solenodon paradoxus | reverse complement strand
AGATGGCAGGTTTATTAAAAACGGGACACAACTGACAGCTACACTAAAGCGATGGAATGGTTGGGAACTATGACGAAAACAGTACTGTCCTGTGTAAGATGACTGTATGGTCAGTCTACCAAGGACCCAAGTTCACAACTGGGGCCAGAAAAGGGGGCAGATTGGGGTACTGGGGAGGTGGGGGTGGTGGAAAGGACAACTAAAATGAGCGGTTAAATAAATAAAAATGCGTCTTCTTCCTCTCTTTTCCTGCCTGCCTGCTGTTTGCCTTCATTCCTGCCTGCTTCTTTCCTCTTAAAAAAGAAAACGCGGGCAGCCTAGAGGCTTTTCGGGAAAACCTGTCCTCAGGATTCTGCAGAGCTTCCAGCTGAGGGTGTGTCCTGCTAAAAACCTCTTAGAGAAATCGAGACCCTTGTTCATTCCCAGACTAGGGTTCCCTGCCCACCGGCAACCACCACCTATGCCTGTCCTGGGCCACTGGTACCTGTCCCCACCCCACGGGGTTCTAAGAGCATCCCTCCCGCTGCTCTTAGTATCAAGTAACTCAGAAGTGGGTGCTGGGTACATGGCTGCCTGTTCTCGTCAGGAGCACCTCACTCTGTGTAAAATTAACCTCTGTTTTTAAAAGTTTATTAATAAATTGACAACAATGTTTGGAATGATCTTGCCCTGGCAGTTCTTTCAAGTTGAACTTGTAACAAACCTCCCAGGCACTGACTGTCCTTTGGTCACAGTGGAACTTACTCCAGCTCCTCTGAGAGCAAGCTCTTTCCCGAAGACTTTCACACGTGTGCCTCGTTCTTCCTGGTTCTGTCAGCCATCTCTGCCCCTCTCTGCCTGGCTTCCAGTTAATTCCTATTCGTCCAGCCTGTCACCCGCCTCGTCTTGGGTGCCCCTCCTCCAAGAAGCCTTCCTTCTTCCTGTCCTCCCTGTGTATAAGCATGTGGCGCATGTGCAGGCCCCGGCACCTCTACGTCGCCTTAGCGCCCGCTGCTTGCATGCTGCACAGTGTCCGCTGCAAACAGGAGTCTGAGGATAAGATAAGCGCACACTGCAAGCCGGTGCCGGGTCTTATCATTCACTGTTGTAGCTGGAGCGCCTGACATATCACAGATGATTAGTAAATGTCCATTTAATGAGCGCTGTGTAAAGCCACGCAGATATTTGTCATTTTCATCTTTAAGCCTTCCACTTTGCTGATTCTTAATTATTGCTGCCTGAATTTGGGGTCGACCACCTCAAGTTCAACTGTTTTTGTTTGCTTTTAAAATACAGGCAAGAATGAAGATTAGCAGAGGCAGACAGGCAGAAAGAAAGAGGAGGAAGAAGTTCTTCATTGTATTAGCTGTTCACACTGGTTGTTCCCCCAGCCCTGGGTCTTGAATAAGGGACCTTGGGGTGTGTGTGGGCTGCACCCAGGGTGTGCTAGACCATTAGGTCACCAAGGTGTGCCTGAAGTTCAACTGTTAAAGCAGCCTTGCTCTGGCTCTGATTCTGCCCAGGTTTCCTACCTCAAATGAAGAAATTCTCAAGGTTCAACAGAATTTAAGTAAAGGTGACAATATGCTTTTAGATGATAAACAGGAACATTTCACGCACTTGTCTAATCTCTCAGTCAACAGAATTGGGCCATTTAGACAAGATTTTATGTGAGATGTGTAGCCACATGGCATTGGTCCCTGGCCTCTCCAGGGCCTTTCCTGAGAGAATTACTGATGTGACACCCTCCAAGTTTCAACTTTGGAAAATAAAAACACAATAGTTACCCAACGGAATTGCTCTAAAATTCTCTGCCTTGCACAGTTGTTATGAAGGGTGGGAAGGAGAAGGATGAGTCAGTGTGAGTCAGTGTTGAGAAAAAAAGCTCTGCTTTTGGTAAACAGTTTGCTCTTCTGCAGACAGGATTAAGATTACCAGACCCCCACAGCTAAAAATACACAAATAACAGGTGGTATACATTATGTAAGTAGTTCCAAAACAGAGACTGGATCATTGACTCTAAAATGGGAACAGTAAATCGGTGATGGGCCAGACCCTCCCCAGGGCCTGTTTCTGCTTGGAGAAGTCTCAAGGCTAAGTAAGCATTTCCTTTAGGACAATTAAGATCCTAAATACTCCACCAGCTCACTCAAGTGACCTAAAGGAATGGGTGGGCTTTCCTTACAATAGCTATCAGTTAACCAGAACCTTCTATGTGCCAGACATTGTGCCCAACACTTCATCTTTAAACTAGTAACAATCAAACGCCTGCAAAGGAGCAAGCCACATAGTCCCAGGTTTGAGTCTCAGGTCCAAGCAGAAATTCGCCTTCATTTCTGCTTGCACCTTTCCTTTAAAAAACAAAAAACTTGCAACAATCCTGTTAAGATGGGTTCGATTATCAATGTTTTATAGAGAAGGAAACAAGCTCACAGAAGAGACACGATTTCTTCAGCATGAAGAATAGCAGCACCATTATTTGAATGGATAAATGACTTGGAAATGCTTGTTAGTTTCCTGTATCCCAAACTCAGTTCAGAAACATACAAGGCAACATACCAGGTACCACAGGAAAAATGAGGGAATAAGAAGCCACTCCAATAATCAAGAAAGCAAAGTGAGAAGAAAATGGGATTATCTAGAGAGACCCATCTCTTTATTTCTAGAATCTTGAACAAGGCCTGCCATGGAAGAGTGACCTGGGAAATTATTACTGAAATGTCTGTGGAAGAGAAGAAAACACAATAAATGTAAACACAAGCAGTATGTAGTTAGTGTCCTGAGAGAGAATGTGCTGTGGGGATTTAGATATTTGATGCGAGACTAAAGGAAGATTCCTGGACAACACGGCATTTGAGAAAAGCTGTCAAATGGTCTCTGACAGGTGATAGTGAACACTGAAGAGATGGATGGAATACAAGCAGTAGTACAGCTGGAATAAACCTTTATTGTCTACAGTAAAATAAGGAGAAACAAGGCGAAGGTGGAGGGTCTAACCACTCTTTCCCAGGGCACGCCAACACTGTTTGATCCAGGTATCTAACCCAGATACTCATGTGCTATTCATTTTTTTCTGTATATTTGAAATTTTTCATTACAAAAATCTGGGGGAAAATTCCCCTAGGCTTCATCATCATTCATAATCAACGTGAAGAAGCCAGATTCTAGAGTTCTGTGACCTTAGGCAGGTCACCTTCTCTCCCTGTAGTTCCCCTGCCTATAACATGAGGCTAATACTAGTACCTACCCCGACAGGTATACAAGGATTAAATAATTGAATAAATGGAAGCTGCCTAGAGCAGAGCCTGGCACAGAGTAGGCATTATTGAAGTCATAGCATTGTTATTAGACCTCAATAGTCACCTACTCATGTATCTGCCCATCTTTCCATCTTGAGTTATTCGTACAAGCGGAGCAGTTAGACATTCTTGGCCGACAAGTATTGCCACAATATTTTCACCCAATCAGATCCTTTCCCTCTCTCCCCCTTCTCCCCCTTGATTTTGCTCCAGCCAGCCAGGTCCTACTTTTGCCTCTAGTACAATTTTCCCTCAAACATCTCCTGACCTTATTCTCTCCCCTCTCACTTGAAAACCTCTCCTCCTTTCTCCCTCGTACTTCTACTCATCCATCAGGACCCAAGCCAAGCACAGCTCCTCTGTGAGCTTTACCAGGCTCAGCCATCACTTTGCTCTCTCCCTCGGAGCCCTCCTCCCAGACAGCATCAGAGGGCCTCCAACTGTCAACTACCTTTCAACATGTAGCTGTTTCTCTAAATAGACTTAAAACCCCTTGAGAACAAGGGCTAGGCCTTTCTCTGCTATATATTTTCTTAGATTTCTCACAGCCCCTGGAAGGATGCACAATGAAACCTTCTTCGGTCTAGGCTGCGTCCTTTGCATTCCGAAGAACCTGCCTTGTGTTTAGTGCTGTGTCAGACAAAAACTTGATTCAAAGGCTTTGCCCCCAGATGAACACCTGGCAGTATCTTTTGTACAAACACAAAGCCTAGAGTGATCCCGAAGAATTCCAAGCTGATGTGGGCTCCAAGGAAAATGTATGAAAGTGAAGGCAAGCATGAAAAAGCAAAGCATCATTCCAGGGCAGGAGTTTGGTCCCAGTCCCACAAGAGAATTCCAGGGAGCTAAGTAGGCCCATGCTATGCTGTTCAGTGTTTCCTGTTCAGAACCTCCTCATCCCTCCCACTGCACGTATGAGATCCCTACTCCTCATCCCGATCTACAAAGCCTGACCCATCCCTAGTCTAGCCTGAAATCCTACCACTCACTCTCACTGCCCAGCACCTGGCCTCATGGGTCTATCTGTTCTTTGAAAAGGCCAAACAACCCTACTTTAGGGATCTTGGGGCTGTAGCTTCCAGTCATGGCTCTATTACTAGCTATGTGACCATAGTTAATCACTTTAAAACTCAATGTCCTTATCCATAAAATTCAGTCATTCAGAAAACGTTTCTCAAGTGCCCACCACATGAATCCTGTTACTGGAGATAAAGCAGGAATAGAACACACAAGGTTCCCACTCTTAAGCTTACCTTCTACTGGACAAAAGGCAATTAACTAAACAAATAAGATAATTTCAGAGAGAAAATCCATGAAGAAAATTAAATAACGATGGGACAAGGTGGAAAAACAAGCGATATCGCAATGATCAGAAAAAGTGACATTTGAGTGGAGATCTACTGTAAAGAGGAACTGGGTAAAGGTAAATGGGATCTCTCTATTATTTCTTAGCCTGTATATAAATCTACAATTATCTCAAACATTTTTCTAAAGTCACCCTGGCTACTATGTGGAGATTTGCATTTTACATGTATGTATGTCTGCATATACACAGACATAATTCTTTTTACTTTAATGTTTTCCTTAACCCTGTACATAATCAATATAAAAGTAATAATGCTTTGTTTTTTTATTAAATCTTTGAAATCCATTTTATACAGAACATCTTGATTCGGACTAAGCACATTTCACACGCTGACCAGTCACATGACTACCAGAGTGGACAGCCCACCTACAGAGTTCTACAGAAGACCTTTGATCACAGGCATTTACATTTAACTCTGACTCTCATTTTTTTCTCCCTACTCTTATTTTCTTTCAAGTTTGACTGGTATGTAATTGACATAGAGCACTGTATCCCTTTGGGGCACCAACACAGTCGTGAAGTGGGAGGAGAAGAAAGTCAGGGAGACTAACTGACCACCTGGGGTGCTGCGGGGGGCAGGCCTGGTTCACTGCTCTGGAGACAGTAACAAATGGCCTGAGAGTCCCCAAGGGAGTGAGGAAGAGCAAGGAAGAAACTGTTTAGCTAAAGTCCCTGAGGAGCATCTATCTAGGACTGCTTGTATGAGAATTAAGTAAGTGAACATACATGAAACCACCAACACAATGCGGAGCAGATACTCAATACATGTTGAAATGAAAGAAGAAAACTGAACCCTGAAGTTCAAGTACATAAAAGAGCAAAGTAAACCTCAGATACGAAATACAGTCCCCCAGTTCCTTCATAAGTTAAAACTAGTTCCAAATTCCATTTTTCAATGATGATAAAGTAAGATCAGGCAGTATATTTAATTTAGATCTCCCACCCTTCTAACTTCTTATTTACTCAGAGAGATATAGACATTTGTCACAGAGAAGTAATGGCTCCTCATAGTTAAAAAAATCTAAAGTTTTTCTGTCAATCCTTCGATTTAGAAGTTTAAGTCAAATTTAAATTAAAATTTAGTTAGAAGGACCTATCTTCTAACACAACATTAGCTGGATGACTAAGAGATGATTTGTGTTGGATCCTTTGAAAAGAACAACAAATAAAACATACTGGATGTCCAGGAAAAAGAAGCAAAGAGACCGTGATAAAACATTTAAATAGAACAGTAGATGGGAAATAAATCTAAGAGTTCATATGTCACTGGGGCCAAACAGCAAATTTGGGATGTTGCTCTTTTTGAGATACAACTGCATTTTCTATTTATTTGGTTTTGTTATTTGGGGTTAGAAAATAGGGGGTTAGTTTGTTTGAAAGAAGTTTATAAAAGTGTAAGATGCCATAAATTACAAATGGTTACGAAAACCAAATTTTTACCAACCGAAAACAACAAAATCAAACTTTTAAAAAGTCAAACCGAATGGCAAATAGTAGTTTGACAAGAGAAAGTCTTCCTGAGAATTTAGTTTAGGGCACTGACTTTCTGACCTGGGTTTACATAACTCTCATACCCAGGAGACATGACAGCGAATTGTCCTGTCCAAACACTGCAGAAATTTATTATAACCATCAGGGATATTCCATTTCTCTTCCCACAGTATCTAGTAACTCTTATCTCAGATATGTGTATGTGTGGTTTGGATGAATGTTCTGCATAATTAGAATTCTTTGCAGTACAAAGAAGAAAGCACAGTGTTTAAAATGTAATCTTCATGTAAAAGAA
This sequence comes from Solenodon paradoxus, assembly GCA_004363575.1. Lineage (NCBI taxonomy): Eukaryota > Metazoa > Chordata > Mammalia > Eulipotyphla > Solenodontidae > Solenodon > Solenodon paradoxus. Next base: position 106,088 of record RJWH01004311.1, on the reverse strand, counting down.
AATAAAACCGATTTTTTTAGAGGAATTCTGGCTTTGGGAAAGCTATTTTTAATAAGGAGTTGAGCAAGTGTTGTAAGAAAAATATAGACAAATGAAGAGACTGTTTATATTTCAAAGACAGTGAAACATTCTGCAGTAAATTTTTTCCAACACTAATCCCTAGCAAATGGTTCCTTAGGAAAACTATTTTTATCCCTTTATCAACTTAGTTGATAAGTATTTCATTTCTAGTGCATATATGGACAATCCCTGTAAAGCAAATTTGTTTTCAAGCTTTAGAAAAAAACATTTTGCAAACAGAAGTGAAGCTTATTGTGCTATCTTTATTTGCTAGGATGGCAAATGACTCTGGGGTGCACCAATATCATGAAATTGCAGAATATAAGGAACTGGCCTGACTCCAAAAAACACCAGAAGCATAAACCCTCCAGACCAGACCGCCACTCCAGCATATTGTGATGAATGTTAATTAATGCAGAAAACATTACATGCATGTTTTCACAGATGTGTGTGGTGTATGCTGTCATCCTACCCATATTTTCATATGAAGAAGCTACAGCTCAGCAAGGCTGATGTCCAAGGTCATCAGTTAGTAAATGCCAAAGTCACCACACTCAGTTCTCTCAAGCTAGGCCACAGTGACAGTAAGTTTCACTCACCATGCGCTGGTACTGTTCTTGGCACTGTTCATATGTCAACTCGTGTGATCCTATGACAACCCTACAAGGAAAGCAAGCAGGTCTGTTTTTGGGTCACAAGACGCCTCTTTCTCCACCCAGCCCACCACATGTGCCCTGCTTCTTTCCCCACAAAATCAGAATGAGCACCCCAAAATCTCCTCTACCCTCATCCCAGACCAAAATTGGCTCTATAGTGTTGATCACTGTTGAAGATGGATGTTGGTTAATGATGGTTTCTTTATACTACTAGTCTCTCTACTTTTATGTTCAAAAAATTACCTTACTTAGCATTTTTTGCTCTAAAGTGAAATTGGACCCATTGAAGAGACCAGATGACTAGCCTCCAGGAACAATGAATTTGAAGGAGGTGCAATGGAAGAAGACATTGTAACAATACATTCACTGATATATTCATTCATCCCGTGAACATAAACTATAAACTCTGTCCATTATATGAAGATATATAAAGGTCCAACAAAGGACTCTTATCGTCAACAAACTAAACAGCAGACACAAAATGAATGCAAAAATAATGATAAAGAAGGACTATTTGTGAAAAATGCTACAAAAAGGAAAATTCAAGTAAACTGCTGTTTGTATTGGAAAAAGAAGTCGTGTCAGAGCAAACTGTACTACTCTGAACTCTCCGGGATAGTCCAAACTTTTTGGACTCTTCTAAAAATGATTAAAGTCAACAAGTGGCCCCTAAATCCAAAAGCAAAATTAAGGCCGGAATGCCCACAGGCCCTCCTTTATGGCAGTATTGTGGTCCCTGCACAGAAATACAGGTTTCTCTGAATCCTTCAATCAAAACACACGGATGAGAGATTTAGCTGCAAAAAAGTTCACCAACGCATCGTTTATGACACTAAAAACGGAGAAACAACATTAATGTCCAATCATTGGGTTTGATATTACAGATCTCAACTGATATACAGTAATCCATACATAACAATTTTAAGAGAAAGTAGAAATCTCACTGAGGGGATTAGGGCCAATAATGCTAAAATTCATTTTTAAAAAGGCTGTTAAGAATAAATCACTGAAAATGTACATTTATTTGACAAATATTGGTAAGGCATCAAGACTTTTTCTTTGAGTTCTAGCAATGAAAATTCCTGAATAAGCCACAAGTATGATGCATGTCTGTGATTTTCAGCCTTACAGGAAAGACACCTGTAGTCAAGAGCAAAATCCTAGTTTTATTTTTCCTTCAGTGTTTTCAGAGATCTCTTCCATATCTAATCTGACAAAACCATTTTATATTTACATTTGTCTTTCAAACATTCAATGTGTTTTTCATAAAAACATTGTCTTTTTGCCTTTTGTCCTCATATTTCATTAGTTAACAACCCAGTTGTTTTGTAACTATGATAACAAGGAAACTGGCTGGGGAACAAACCCAACTGACATTTCTTGGTCATGATTATAATCATCACCATCATCAAGGCAAAGTCTCAGAATATGTGGCAGGCACTGCTCAAAGCACCTTCCATGTATTAAGTCCTTCAATCCTCCCTATGTACCACTGTGCCAGTCATTTTACAGACAGGGAAACTGAGGCACAGTGAAGCTAGGTAAACTGCTGGAGTTCAGAAAACTAGTGGAATAGGGTTTGGACCCAGGCATTCTGGTTCCCAGTTTGGTGAGTTTGTAAACACTCTACTAAAACTCCCTAAAACCAAACAGTGAGAGCTTGAACACACTGGTGCTCTGGAGCATGAGATCCAACAGAAGCTTCTGCAAGGATGGAATGTTCCCTATATGGGCTGTCTAAGACCTTTTCGTCCAGCATCTGTTAAGTGGAGATTGGTTAAGAGGTCTCTTATTACATGCTAACTGACATGAAAAGATACTCAGGATGAAATTAAGTGGAAAATGGGTGCGCTCTGGTGGAGCAGCAGTTGGGCATAGTCCACATACATCCCAAGGTCCTAGGTTTGTGTCCCAGGGCAGGGGGAAAAACTAGGATGAACAGCTAAATAAAAAATAAATAAAATGTTTCTTCCTCTTCTCTCTTCTTGACTGCTTGTCCCTACTTACCTTCATTTATGCCTAAATCTTTCCTTTAAAAAATGTGAATTATGAAATATTATATAAAGTATGATGCTCATTATTTACCCAAAAAAACCTAAGTAGAAAGACAATAAACATACAAACCACTGGTTTTCTCCAAATGGAGGGGACAGTGGACGCTGTGGCCTTCTGTGGGGGGCGATCCAGAGCGCAGGGAACAGCCATGTCCCTTCCTCCCAGTTACAGACCCCTCTGTGTGGAACAGCTACGAATTCACTCACTGGCCTCCCTCACAGATAAAAATGGACAATGACATGCAAACTGAAGACGTGTTGGGACTTCTACTTCTTCTTGCCTCAAGGAAGGTCTGTTTGGCCAGAGAGCCAGAAGGCCCCTTGTGACCACAGGGTGACCAGAAGGCCAGCATGGGAGAAGGATGGTAAAGAGAGAAAGATCTAAACTGCTGTTACTGTGGAACAGCCAAGCCAGCAACAGACTGCCTACTTGGCCTTAGTGGTTTCTGAAAGAAAAATAGCTTGTCTTATTTAAAGCACTGCTATCAGCAGCCAACACAGTTCCTAGCTAGCCAATCTACTCAGCATCCATTCCTCCTGCTCAGAAAAACAGCCTTCCTGAGAGTGACACAGTTCTGTTTCTGACAGGCCTATGGATAATTTCATTCCCCTCATAAACAACCTGGGTCAAGAACCAGGCCTAAGCCTGATGGGCATGGAATTGGTTCCAGAACAGGCACACGACCAAATTTCAGCCAGTCAGATTCTAGAACTCGTTTTCTGGGAATTTATGAGAAAAGTCTTACTCTTAGGAGAGCAGAGGAAGAGAAAATCTTTCTACTCCTTTGTTGGGTTCCATCCACAGCCATTTTGCTGGTAGCCTGAAGACAAAGCCAAAACCCTGGGAAGGCGCATGGTTGACTCTTTGGGACAGAAGCCTAAGATATTGGATTAACTTAATCTTGAAGTCCGTCCTATCTCTAGGCACGACTACAAGTTATATAAACCAAAATATATCCAAACTACAGAGATGTCATCTTAGGGCAATCAGATGATTACTAAGAGCTATTCAAACATTATGAGAAATGCAAATAAATTAGGTCTTCCTGATGGGCACTCATGCTTGGGCATGGGGTCTTCAAATATATCAGTGCCTTTTTCCATACCAGGTCTGATTTTAAAAAGGTGTATAAAGTAAGTTTCAAAATATTGAGTTAGTTTAGAAGAGCTTTTTGTACAACCTTTTGCAAAAAAAAAAGTTATTGAATAAATGGACATGTTTCAAAGAGTTCACAATAATCATAACTACTAACATTTCTATATCAAGTACTCACTACCTGCTTGGCCTTGTACTGGGTCCTTTACCTCATGCAGTCCTCACAAAAGACATGTTTAACAAATAAGGCTTAGAAAGTAAGTAACTTGTACATGAAAATAGAAAGTGCCTGAGCCAAGATGTGAACTCATGTCCACAGGACTCCAATGCCTCCTAACCATGATTTTGTACTGCTTCCTTAAAATACATAAAGACACGGCGCCCCCTGGTGGAGCAGCGATTAGGCTAATAGCCTCTGAAGGAGCAAGCCACATACTCCTGAGTTCGAGTCCTGGATCCAGGGGGTAAACAAACAGTGCAAACCACTAAACTAACAATAAAATTAAAGATGCTTCCTCCTCCTCCTCCTCTCTCTTCCTGCCTGTCTGCCTACGCACCTTCATTCCTGCCTGTGCCTTTCCTTTAAAAAAAAAAAAAAAAAAGGGTATATAAACACACATTTGTAATTTTCAAGAGACTGCACTATTTTACATTAAAATATTTTCGTTATTTTTAATTATTGTTTTGTTTTTGAACTCTTTTAAAATATTCAATTTTCTTGATCCTCTAAGTATATCCATTACAACACAAATCCCACTTTTTTAGTTTGGAAGATATGGACACCACGTATACTATGTACTACATACAACATGCAATGATCGTCAAGAACCACAAGTGATGTTGAAAATTAGGGTTATATCACCAACGTTTATTTTCCTTCTAGTGGTTTTTAAGCAGAAGCACACAGTAGGTAAGCTTGTGGAACTGGCAATGAGAGAAAAGAAAATAATCTGCAATTAGTAAGCCCTGCTAGTCAAGTTTTATAATGGTTAACTCTCAAAGACATTTTGCAGGTTAGGGAACAGAGACTCAGAGACCTTGACCAAGGTTAGTTACCCTGACACCCAAGTTCCTGTTCTTCCATTTGTACAATTCTGCATTCCTATAAGCTCTTGCATTCCAAGTATTGGCTAACAGAACAATGAGTCTAAAGCCAGAGGAAAGTTATGCCATTTTATTAACCTCTGTGAAAATACACTAATTAAGTTACCATTATTTTCAATCATAGTGCCCTCAGTTTTAATAGATTATGCATAAGAAAATAACCTGCACTCAAAAGATCTAATGCTCAGGTATTAACTTTAAAATCTCAATAGGTATTATGTTTCAGGTAAACTAATTTAAAATAATACATGCTATATATTTTTCTTAAGTAGAAAATACAATCAGCAAGCAGCAGAATACTAAGCTTTGGTACAAATACTCAAATAGAAACAGTCTGTTCTTAAAAGTATACTGGCCATGGAGACTCACCTAAAAACAAAACAAAACAAAAAAACACACACACAAATCTGCCTTGTGTACAACCAAGTATTACCCTATTAAACTGCTTTTTGAAAACTTAAAAGTTATATTTTTAAATGGCAGGTATATGTAATATTGTCATTCTCTAGGCAACTATGATCCCCAAATGAAGAACGGTAGAGCATAGAATTTAAAAGGTTTTATTATTACTACGATAAAAATTAAATTAAAACAAAACAAGGAGGTTTTAGGTATAAAACATTTTGTGCAGTTTCTTTATTCACAAGCTATCAATCATCTGCCTGTACATTCCTCCCAAATCCAACCAATTTCAGTCACCTCAACTAGGTGTTAATCTCAAATACTCAGTATCTATTGTCACAAGCCAAAATAGACTGAAAATCTTTTTTTTTTTCTAAAGAGTGTGCCACCAGTCTATAGAGAAGCAAAAGCAGAGTTAAAAAATGAAACTGAGCAGGACTGAGGGTAGTGGGAGAGTTAACTAGTCAACACTATAAAATGTAACTCAGAAATAATAATAGCAGCCAGTACTTAACTGAGTGGTTCTTATAGCCAGTCACTGTTTAACTACAGAGTCAAGCCTTATAAAAATCCTAGTAGCAGGCAGTATTATTATGGAATTTATTCAACATTGTGCATTCATTCAAAATATTTTCATGAGCTAGTAAAGCCCTGAAATTTGGCTTCCCACTTACTGGATAATTCTGTATCCTAGTTTCCACAGCTTTCAAAGGCTAACTATACACAATAGTCTAACATCTACATATCCTAGTCCCTTATCACTGGTATCACTAAATACCCGGCCCTCTCATCTCCTAAGCCCATACTGATCAGGACAAGAACAGTATTAGAGTTACTTTGTCACCACCGTGTACATGGGAAGGCTGGCTGCCCTAACCCCAGACACAGATCCCAAAAGTCAGCTGAAGAGCAGAGTCAGTTTCTCTATTTCCACAGTCTTGACTTTCCTCTTCCCAAACTCACCTGATGAGGCGCCAGCATGCCTTTTAATGATGCAGATGATGGTTAGAATCATCTACACTCAAGGGTAACAGAGAATCAAAACATCCATATGTGCAAAAATTCCTGCATATTTCACATTTCTTCATGTGCTCAATTCAACCGGAATAACAGAAGATTAGGCCATTGGCAGAAATGAAATTTTGTCACTCAAAAAAGCTTTAGAGTCCCAGTCAAGATGTTGACCTGGTAAGACATGTCAGATCCCCTCTCTTCAGAACAACTGAAAATCAACTATTTTTCAAATACACACCAAGGAAGGGCTGGACCAGGTGCTATATACACAGCAGCAGCAATCTCCACCATAAGGGTCTGGGTTCAGAGTTGTGTTATAGATTTGGAACTCACAGCCTCAGGGGGAAAAAAAAAAAAAAAAAAACAGTGGAGAAGTTGAAGCCTCAGGAAGAACTGGGCCTCCAGGAGTCACTCTGAAAGCAGCAGAGAGCTTGTCCAGCGACCTGGGACACAGAGGCAAGGGACAGGGTTTTGGTGAGGGGTAGAAGGAGGACCAGTGTCCTGGTGGTGTGAGCAGGCACTCCTAAAGGAAAATTGCACAGGGCATTGCATAACCAGAAGGTAGCAAGGGTAATTCTCTACCTGCACCCCCTCCCACCCTATAGCTCTGGAGCTGCAGGGTCCACCCACCAGAAGTCCTGCTCCAAGGCTTAAAGGAAGAAGTGAGTCTTCCAGAAGGGAGGAAGCTTCAACAGCTACCAAAAGCATCACCCTGTGGGTGGAGGTGGAACTACAGCCGAATTGCTGATTGTGGGCCAGTGCCAAGGTGATTGATTGCTACCATTTAGAACTGGGACATCGGGGAAAGATCAAACCCCCACACAAACTCCAACCCCAGAGGCTGAGCTCTCGGGCCCCAACGAAGGGTCCACCTAGAAATTTCAACAAGCCCAACCAGTGGTGACACTACAAACCTCAAGAAGTCCCATTGCTCAAACCAAGATGCAGGCTTACGTGGTGAAGGCCGATAGCTACACAAGGCCACCACTGCAGGAAAACTAACTCACAGAAACAAAAACAGAATGGCAAACAGAATGAAGACACAGAGACACACACATGAAATGATGGATTCAATCAAAACCTTGGGGGGAAATCTGAATTCAACAGACATGTACAAATTACCTGAGGATAAATTAGGTCAACAGTGATAAACACTCATGGAAATCAAGAAAACAACAGAGGAAGAAAATGAGAACAACAAATAAAGAGAGAAGAAATGAAGCAAGATACCAAAGAAATGAAGAACATGATAGTTAAACTTAAGAACTTGACATAGGAGCTCCAGAGTAGGAAAGATTAAGTCTCCAATCAAATCAGTGAGCTAGAAGATAGGAAAAGGAATAGACTTGCAAAACAGCAAAGAGAAAAACTGAAAAGGAATGAAGAAAGCACTTGTGACCTATAGGATATCATCAAAAGGAACAACATTCACATCATAGGGATCCCAGAAGAAGAGAGAAAAAAGGGGGCAGAGATTATTTGAAGAAATAATAGCTGAGAACTTCTCTAACATGAAGAATAAAGTAAGCCTCCAGGCTCAGGAAGCTCAAAGAGTTCCAAAGAAAAGAAACCTAAACAGACTTACACCTAGACACATTGTCATCAAAATATCAACAATATAATATAAAGAATTTTAAAAGCATCCAGAGAAAAATGAGTCACATACAAAGGCGTACCCATGGGACTGTCAGCTGATTTCTCAACTGAAAGTCTACAGGACAGAAGGGAATGGAATGATATGTATATGTACAAAGTGCTGATAGAAAAGGATTTTCAACCTAGGACACTATGCCCTGTGAGATTATCCTTTAGATCTGAAGGAATGATAAAAAATCTTTTAGAGAAGCAAAAGTTAAAGGAATTCACCACCGTAAAACCAGCTCTACAAAAAATACTAAAAGAAGTTCTATAAACTGTAAAGAAACCCCACTTAAAATCAGTAAGATAGTAAAATATAAAATGTGGGAAGAGGAGAGAATAAAAATGAGGATGGTTAGAATGAATTTAAGACTAATCCTCTTTCAAATAAAAATAGGAAATAAACAGAGTCTTGAATGCTAACCTCGGTAACTGAAAATATATCTTCAGGGAAAAAGCAAAGAAGAAAACAAAAAGGGAAACCAATCAAAACATAATTACACCCAACCCACCTAAGAAGAGAAAGAACAAAGGCACTGTCTTTTACAACACTCAAATTACAAAAGGACAATAAACAGTTACATATCAATAATCACCCTAAATGTTAATGTGTCAAACTCACAAATCAAACAACAGAGTGGATGAATGGATCAAAAAGTATAACAAAACCTTCTGTTGCACTCAGAAAACTCACCTTCTTTCAATAAACATAGGCTAAAAGTCAATGGCTAGAAGACAATGCTACAGTGAATAGCAACCAAAAAAAGCAAGAATAGTGATAATTATATGAGATAAAATAGACTTCCAACTAGAAAGCATAACAAAAGGACGGAGATGTAAATTACATAATGATTAAAGGGTCTATTCAACAAGAATACATAACACTAGCATATATGCACCAAATGAAGGAGCATCAAAATATATTAAGCAAGTATTAGTAGAACTAATAAGAGATATCAACAGAAACACAATAATAGTAGGAGACCTCAATACCCCACTTACAACAATGGACAGATCAACCAGGCAGAAAATTAATAGGGAAACAACAGCTTTAAATGACTATCTGGAACAGTTAGGTCTAATAGACATATACCGAACACTTCATCCAACATCTACAGATTTCACTTTCTTCTCAATTGTGCATGGAACATTATCAGGATATGTTGGAACAAAAACATGTCCCAACAAACTTACAAGGATTAAAATCATGCCAGCATCTTCTCTGACTCCAATGGCTTAAAACTAGAAATCAACCCCAAAAAGAAAGCTGAAAGACCCCCAAATTAATTGAATACTAAACAATATGCTCTGAATGACTCTTGGGTAAAAAAGGAAATCAAAGAGGAACTTAAAAAATACTTAGAGACCAGTAAGAATGAATATACGAACCACCAGAATCTATCCAGTACAGCAAAAGAGTACTATGAGGGAATTTCATTTCAATCCATGCTCACTTCAAGAAACATAAAAAATGACAAATAAACAAGTTAACCCTACATTTAAAGCAACTAGAGAAAGAATAAAAGTTAAAGTAAAAAATCAGCAGAAGAAAGGAAATAAAGATTTGAGTAGAAAAAAATGAAATAGAAAACAAAAAGATAAGCCAGATCAATGAAACCAAAAGTTGGTTCTTTGAAAAACAAACAAAATTGACAAACCATTGGCTAGACTCACAAAAGAAAAAGAGAGAGAAAACTCATAACTAGAATCAGAAATGAAAGGGGAGAAGTTACAATACATATCACAGAAATACAAAACATCATGAGACTACTGTGAACAGCTCTGTATCAATAAACTGAACAACCTCAAGGACATGGACAGATATTTAGAAAAATACAGTCTACTAAGACTGAACCCAGAAGAATTGGAACACCTGAATTGAATAATCACAAGCAAGGAAATTGAAGAGGTAATCAAAATCTCCCTAAAAATAAAAGTCCAGGACCAGATGGCTTTTCTAACGAGTTTTACCAAAACTTCAGAGAAGAATTAAGACCTATTCTCAAGTTCTTCCAAAATACTGAAGAATAAGGAACATTTTCAAACACTTTATATGAGGCTAACATCACACTGATACCAAAATCTGATAAAGAAGTCCCCGGGAACGAAAATTACTGACCATTATCTCTCATGAATATAGATGCAGAAGTTCTCATCAAAATATTAGCAAACCAAATCCAATAATGCATCAAAAGGATCATCCATCTGACTAAGTGGGATTTACCCCAAGGATGCAAGGATGGTTCAATATATGTAAACCTATTAATGTAATATACCATATCAACAAGAACAATGAGAAAAACCACATGATCATAGCAATAGCTACATAGAAAGATTTTGACATGATCAACACCCATGTATGATAACAACATTGCCTAAAATTGGGGATACCGCAACATAATAAAGGCATATACAATAAACCCACAGTCAACATTATAGTCAATGGAGAAAAACTGAAAGCATTTCCTCAAGATGAGGAACAAAGCAAGGCTGTCAGCTCTCACCACTGCTATTTAATATTGTATTGGCAGTCTTAGCCAGAGCAATGAGGCAAGAAAAAGAAATAAAAGGAATCGAAATTGGAAAGGAGTAAGTGAAATTATTTGATTATTTGAAAATGACATTATTATATATATAGAAAACTCTAAACACTGTCAAAATACTGGAACTAATCAGCAAATACAGTAAAGTGGCAGGCTACAAAATCATGCAAAAAATTCACTGCATTTTTGTATGTAAACGAAATACAGTCATCTCTTGCTATATCACAATTCACTTATTGCGGCTTCACTGTATTGCAGGTTTTTAAAAAAATATATCTAATTCTGTATCGTGGAATTTTCGCGATATGGCAGGATTTTGCAGGATACGTGTATGTACTTCACTAGTGAATACCCACATAAAATTTTATATGTTGTTAAAATTATATAGGTTTCAGAATGTAAAATGTGTTTATAAGAGTGTGGGAAGGGTTTATAGGAGAGTAGGAAGGGTTTATAAAGTCTTAAAATGTATATAAATAATAAAATAAATTATAACGCTGCTACTTCATGGCTTTTCACCTATCGCGGGGGTCTCTGGAACATAACTCCTGCAATAGGTGAGGGATTACCAACCCTCTGACCCTGCAATAGAACTGAGGTGACCAACAGGTACCTAATAGGGATGGGGTGTGAGGGACGAGTGGTGGCTGAGTCCACTGGACAATGGTGAAGAACACTTGGTGATGTGGTGGAGAGCAGGGTGTGTTGACATATACCTAAGGGATGGGGAAACTGCACATAAGGGAAGCCTACACATATCAATTTATTTCAATTTGTAAAATAATGTTACTGCAATAGAACACAAAAAAAACTTTCAAAGGAAACTCTAAAGTGGATCATACACTCTACTATTTTCTAGGTAGTAGAATGGAATATACTTGAATCCTTGGCTGAGTAATTTGCTGTACCTCAGGGGAATCAATTGAACATTGAAACAATATGGTTTTGACCATAACCCCAGAAGAAACATATTTTATATCATGGCCCACATATACACAAAAAGAGTTGAAAAAAAGGTTATTCTTACTGAATGAGATATATTGACTTTTCTTCTTTCTATTCTGCTTTTTCATTAAGACACACGCACACATACACACATGCTGAAACTCTGTCCCTAAAGAGTTCCTCGACCTACTGACATGCGACAGCCTTCAGTTTTAAAAGCACTGATCTGGACAGCCCTTCTACTGTGCAGTTTGCCAACAAAAGCAACGCCGCGGGCAACCATTAGCGGACAGAACATTCAGAATTCTGTTTGGTTTTATCTATTAAGCTGAGTTATCTGAGGGATTTTTCGCCACCTACCAGAGTGAAGACTATATGGAAATTGTACCAAAAAAGGCTTCCTTTCATCAGGAGACATGACTTGGCATCAGAAAATCGGAACTCATTTTTAGACCCCAACTGAAAAGTTATAGGCAATGATCATTAGCAGATGCTAAAACCAGCACGCGAAAGACTGAGGAGAAACGTACAATGGATGGATCACACTACAACGCCTGGATCCAACGGTGTTAATATCACACAAATGAGTGCTAGACTTGACTGCCTGCTGATGAGATGCCCAGCACCATCCATACAGAATATAATAATAATAATAATAACAATAATAACTATAATAATAATAAAAGAAGGGAAGAGAGGACACATGGAAGAGACGCAATCAGCAATCAGTCAACTCCAGAATGTGAGCAGTTGCACAGCACAGATAATCTGATTTTTTCAACAAATAAAAAGGCAAAGTGGGATTGAGAAGGAGAAGAGAAATTGCTATAGATTAAGAGCCTATCAACCAGATGTAATTGGTGAACAGTCTGAAATCCAAACAACCCCAAATGTAATAAGATATTTACCAGATACCTGAAGAAACTGGTTATCAAATGCATATTACATAATATTTAGGCAACAATTACTGCTCACTTTGTTAGGTATTGTGGTCATAGGGGAAAAGATGGGAAGAAGCCCTCATCTCTTAGATGCGTATCGAACTATTCATGAAATGACAGGCTATCTACACTTGCTTTAAAATAAGCCAAGATAGGGAGGGAACGAAGCTATAGAGGTTATAGATCAAATAAAACTGGCCACTTGTTGAAGCTGGGTGACAGGTACACATGTTTTCTTGTACTATCCTTTATATTTCTGTAAATGTTTCAAGCATCTCATAACAAAAAGCTGTAGAGCGCGCCCTTGTGGCTCAGGCAGTTGACACGCTAGCGTGCAGACCTTGTAAAGCCCAAGGAGCCAGGGTGAAAAAACCAAAATAAACAAACAAACACATAAATACCTTCCTTTTCTCCTTTTCCCCCACCTTCCCTTCCTTCCTCTCTTTAAAAATAAAACAAAAAAGCTGTAGCATAAAAGGAAAATAAGGAAACCTGCATTCAAGTGCCAGGGTTTATTAGATGCAGAGACTAGTAGGTTCTTGAATTCTGTGCTCTTCAATGTTCTCATCTGAAAATGGAAATGATCCTCCCTAACTCTGGAAATTGCTGGGAAGAACGAAATGAGATCATGGATTTGTATCATTTGGAAATCCAACTCTTGTAAACTGCAAAACTCTTCAGAAATGTTAGCACAAAAGTCAGTTCCCTTATTCTGCCATGTACTAGAAGCAGAGGGATTATGGGTTTGTGGGAGTAGAGATAGGTAATAAATGGAATCTGTTAGAATTCCTGTGAATTTCTGTATATATATTGGCCCTTTTCTCCCAAAATGAAAGTATACTTGTAATAAAATGAAGTTCTCTAGCTTGAGTTGCTTTTACTTCTTGTTTACTGTCTCATTCTTGTTTACTTTCCTAATTGTTCATATTTCCTTTGCTACAGGTAAAAATAAAATTTATAGGAGACAGGCTGTGTCCTAGTGAAGTAGCAGCTGGGGCCACTGCCTCGGGTCAGGTGCAGCCCATATACATTCTAAGGACCCAGTTTTGCATCCAGGGGAACAACCAACATGAAAAAATAAATAAAAATAATTAAAATGCTTCTTCCTCTGCTCCCTTCCTGCCTGCCCGCTCACCTTCATTCCTGCTTGCACCTTTCCTTGAATAAAAATTTACTGGAGATTATGCTGTTGAGATAAAATATGAGACAATAAGGAATCGATGTAATCTAACAGGAATCTAGTTAAATATCGCAGGTGCTTTAAAGCAAAGTCTGTATTTCCAGAACTCACTGACGCTTCATCTCAAAAGGAAACTAATAGAGGTTCGAGTCTAAGTAAATACAAAAGGAAATTGGCTCTGTCTGGCGTCAGGTACAGAATGGCTTGCAGGGAGCCAGGGTGATCTTTCTGTCATGCAAATCTGATTAAGTCATTTCCCTTCCTTTCATAGGCCTCCTTCTGCTTTCAGGAAAAAAATCCAAGCTCCTGAACAAAGGCTCAGGTGGCTCTCCAACCTATTTCCACCCTCTTCTCTTTATCTAAGCAGGTCAAGACTGATGTCTCTTCAAGCAATAGGCCAATTTTCTCTCCCTTACCTGTTAGTGGTCAAGTCCTGTTGATTCTCCTGAAATGTCTCTCAAATCTGTCTAACCCATTCCATTCCTACTGCCACTACCCTGGGTCAGGCCTTTTTGGTTTTTTTTTTTTTAACCTGTCCTCTCTATCTCCCCAAACATCTCCTTATTTCCTTTTTTGATTATGAAAGCAATTCATACTCCTAAAATAAAAGGAAAAGAAGGCAATAAGGAAAGGAATAAGTCTCCCCCAGATCTTAGTATGACACAGACATACCAGACACAGAACGTATGTCTAGTACACTCATGCTCACAGCAGCCTTATTCACAGCAGCCGAAAGGGGGAAGCAAGCCAGTGTCCATGCGTGGATGAGCAGATACACGATGCACATACAAAATGTATAGGTATGTACAAAGATACGTACAATGAATATTATTCAGCCTTAAAAAGGTAAGAAAATACTCACACGCGCTACCACATGGATGAATCTTAAGGACAATATGATGTGCGAAAGAAGTTGATCACGAAAGGACAAATATTGCATAATTCCACCTATATGAAGTACCTAGAAGAGTTACATTTATAAAAACAGAAAGTAGAATGGTGGCCACCAGGCGCTGGGCAAGGGGAAAATGGGGAGCTAGTTAATGAGAAAATGCAAGCCTTGCGAGATGAAAAAGTTGGGGAGATTAATTGCCCAACAATGTGAATATCCTTAATGCCACTGAACTGTACACTTAAAGATGATTAAGATGGTAAAATTTATGTTGAGTGTTTTACCACAATGAAAAATTTTTAATTTAAAAGAACTTATCTTTCTAGACATTGTTCTATAAATATGCATGTATACACTTAAAAAGGAACATACTGTACTGTCATGAGGTTTCACACCTAACCACATGATGTAAACATCTTTCATATATATATCTCCCACCTCATTCTTTATTAATGGCCGACAGCATCACATGATTGCACGATAATTTAGCCAGTCCATTTTTAGTTTTTCAATTTTAGAAAAACATCACAGTACCTTTGCTTATTTTCTCATCGTGCCAAAACACAACAGACATGTTTTGGATTGTTTTGTTCTTTTACATGCTCTTTTTCTGGTACCAACACCCTAATTTTCTCAAGGAAAAAAACACCTCCTCTTAACCCCAAATCATCCATCCTCCTCCCCTCCAGCCAACTCTTATTCTATGTGATTAGTCTGGGCATATTTACTCTAAATTTTATTCCTAGGTTTTAACTTTTTATTTTGCTACTGTCATTTCTCCGACAATTACATTTTCTTCATTATTGCTTGCATAAACAATAAAATAAAAAGAAACAATAAAATAAAACAAAATTGCAGAGTGCCCTAGTGGCTGGGGTGTCAAACCTTTGTCTGGGGTTCAGTTCACCGTACAGCCCAAGGATACAGGTTTGCAGCCTGGGGTGAGAGGAGGAATAACTTAAAAAATGAGTAACTTAGTAAATAAACATTTCTTCTGCCTCTCTCTTCCCTCCTGCCTGCTGCCTGCCTGACTTCCACTTAAAAAAAAAAAAAAGGCTTCTTGTCTATCATGTAACTGTTTAATAAGTCTTATTATATCTAATTATTTTTAACTTAATTCTCTTAAATTTCCTCAGCAGATAATCCTATCAGAAGTAAACAATCCCATCATCTATGTAGTGATCAAGCCCCAACCTGGATTCAAACCCTGGGTGACTTCAGGTAAGCAATTTACCTTACTTTCTCTTGTATAAACTGGGAATTGTAACAGAACCTGTTTCACAGGGTTGTTATAAAGATCATATCAACTGAAAGAAATGTATGAAAAATGCTTGACACTGACATGCCCTGGTAACTCAGGCACTAAGTTGGTGGCTGGGGTGTCGACCATGTGAAGCCCAAACACCGAGTTTGAAAGTCAGGCTTTTTGAGACTCAGCGATGGGGAGAAGAACCAAAATGAATAAACAAATGAATTAAAAAATACTTCTTCCTCCTTTTTCCTTAAAAAAATGTTTTTTCCCTCTCTGCCTTCCTTTCTTAAAAAGGTGAGGGGGCTTACTACATTAGTTCAATAAATGCTTTCTGATGATAATGAAAATAGAACTTTCCACACACCCGTTATTTTTTCTTCTTGCACTGGTCAACTCCTTTAGGTAAGTGTTTTGTTTCCCACTTCTCAAAAAAGGAGAAGTCACTAGACAACTTTTAAAGGATCTATGCAGGGGATCGCATGCACTTCCACCTTCTCAGGAAAGCTGAGCCATCAATTCTCCCCCTCACCTCCTATATTTTCTCTGCTTCTCCCTTGTTCCTGGCTCTTTGCCATCAGCTTTTAAATTTGCTCACATCTCTCTCATACTTAAAAAGACTTCACCTGATTCCCCAATCGCTCTTCAGTCTTTTCTTCCCCTTCTCAGTCACACTTCTCTGAGCTGCCTACGCTGTCTTTACTTTCTCACATCCCACTCTCTTCTCCTCCCACTGATACATTACACGGAATCTTTATTATAGATTCCACCACCTCCGTTTCACCATATCAGCTCAATTAGGTCCCCCATGACCTCTATATGTATCCAAAGGGTGCATTTTAATGGTCAATCTATGTTGCTTGAAGTTTCAGCAGTATCCAGCAAGGCTGACCACTTTCTTTGGCATTCATGACAGCACTCTTCTAGTTCACTCTTCTCCGGCCATTTCGTGAATGGTTTTTTCAAGAGTGTGCAGCACAGTTGCCCAGAACAATCTAGGCCTTTTTGATCTCTCTGGATGGGTCTCTCTGGATGACTGATTCCTTACTGCCTACACAGTAGTAGACGCTCAATAAATATTGTTTGAATCACCATAAATGAATGGTCAAGAGGAAAAACAGGTTGAAGAGTGATGATATCCAGAGAGAACAAGAAAAAGCCCTGATTCTGTGAAGTCATACCTCTGATCAAATACACACAACGCATACTCATTGCCTATTTAAAACCCTGTCATGGGCTCACCCTGGTGAAGCAGTGGTTGGGTCCACAGCCTCCAGCTGGCCACAACCACACGCAACCCAAGGATCCAGGTCCAGAGGGAACAACCGAGATGAACAACTAAACAAAATATGCTTCTTCCTCCTGTCTCTTCCTTCTTGCCTGCTCACCTCCATTTCTGCTTGCACATTTCCTTAAAAAAAAATAAATAATTCGTTCATGGGTCCCCACAACCCGCAGGATAAAGTCTAAATTCTTCAAAAGTTACAAGGAAGCACATGGAAACTCTTTCAGACAGGACAGCTGCATATCTCTCAAACATCATCCAGCCAGACCACTTCCACTCTTCAGATTCCATCTTTAGCCAGTCTCGCAAATCCTTGCATTTGTCCAAGAAGCTGGCACTCTCCCCCAGGGCTTCCAACAAGTAGCCCTCCAGGCCCAGAACCTCGTGCACTTCCTCGGCCTCCGCCTCCAGCCAGTACAAAGGCACAATTCGGGTTTCATTTTGAAAGCCATCTTTTGGATTCTCTTAGACTAGCCTCCCCAACCTCCTCTCTGGAAATCTGAGTTAAGCGCTTTCTCCGTGCATCCTCATGCCCTGTGTACCCAGGATGATCTCTGGAATCACAATGAATGCCTGTGTACCGGCCTGTCTTTTCTGTAAAGCTGCGGAGTTCCTTGAGGACAAGCTGGCTCATTCGCTGCTTTACCCCTGGCGATCAGCCCAGGCCCTGGCACACACAAAATGCTCACTGATGAACCTTCTGGTAGTGGTAGTAATAACAGCGCCCAAGAATTGGGGACTTACCTGCAAGGGTTTGGAATATAAATTTACTTTTAACAACCTTATATGACAGGTGCTAGGATTATACCGGGTGAGAAAACTAATGCACGAAGTCAAGCCTCTCTAGCCCTAAAGAATCGCAGACTGTTGGCAGTTCTGAGTAATTCCCCGACCCCCGAAGAGCTTTAAAAAAAAAAAAAAGTAACTTTCGAATAAGGTCAAGCAGTAACCCCAAAATATAATAAACAGCCTAAAGCCCACTCTCGAGAGCGCCAGGCGGGGGTCAAAGGGCACGTGGGGGGCGCCGCCCCGGTGGGGGCGGGGGGAGGGACAAAGGTCTGGCCCCAGCCTCTTTCCTGGGGGGACCCTCGCGGCCCAGCCCCTGGCCCGCTGCGACGAGTCGACGCCGGTGGGGGCCGCCACGGCCTCCTCGTCCCCCGCTCACCTGCGGTCCCACCGCCTCGCCAAGCCCGGCCGCCGGCCCGCAGCGCCTCCCCGGAGCTGACTGGCGCCCGCGGCGCTCGGCGGAGCCGTTGCCTTGACGACCGGAGCGGCCCAGCTCCCGCGATTCCCGCTACGGCGGCTCGAAGGGGACGGACGCTTCGCGTTGCTTTCCACAACACCGAGCGGGCCGAGCAGGGAACAGAAATGGACTTCGCATCCTGAGCATGTAGGGACCCGAAGCGGGTTTAGTAGCCTGGAAGTTGCCCCCCGGGGGTGGGGGGGAGAGGAGGAAGGGAATGCTGGGGGAAGGGGGACAGCCAGGAAGGGGAAGGAGGGTGCCTCGGGTGCTTCGTCTGCCTCAGTTTCTCTCTCTGTCACCTGAGATGGGACCGTGAGACAGAAGTTTGCTACACTGGAAATTATCTGAAGACGAGAAAGCTGATGTGCGAAGGGTAGCAGATGCTATATACATATATCAAAGCTTACTAAAATAATCCTTATCTTCCGTCGGTTTCTCCTTGTACTTAGCTTCCCACAATCTGCCCTCCTAAAAGCCTAAACTCCTTTCCTTTGTCTTAACACTTGTCTACAAGCTAACAGTTTATCATCTTTTGTCAGAATGGTATAAAAGCCTTCCTACCTAGCTGGCAGAGTCATTGAACCTAATAGGGTAGAAGACAAAATTTCCTCCCCGAATGGGGAAAATAACCTAGTTTCGCCAGCCACCATGTCACGATGGGAGGGCCTAATGTGGGTGGCAGTGAGCCTCTTGATCCTGAAAGACATGCTGAGAGGTGCTTGCATGTGGTGGGAAATTGGGAGGAAAGTTTGTAGGTGAGACAAATGAAAAACTTCAGGTGCCAACTAGATCCCATGATCCTCACTGAACATACAATGCTTACAGAATATCAATAAGTCTCAAATAAGGCCATTCTGTAGCTTCAACAATCAGAAGCAAGCCCACTGTAAGCACAAACAGGACTCCACATCCTCCTCTTTTAACATGAGTGGCTTCTGCTTTTTTTTTTCCAGTGACAGTTCTGGTCCCGCTTTATCCTTCTACTGGCTGGACAAAAATGATCAAGATACCTAATCACTGAGTTTTCCTTGTTTCTTGTTTGTGCCGATTCAACCTATTCTCCACTAGGGAAAATCCTCCTTAAAGATATCCAGCACAAATCCAACCCAAAATCATCCCTTTTCAACTCCCTCTTACACAGATAGTACGATTTCTCTGTACTATATTCTCCCTTTCCACACAAGCTCAATAAATGTAGTTCTTTTTGACTTATAGGTATGTAAGTGTTACAAAGTTGCCAATGAGATCAGAGAGACACACCAGAGTTAAACAGAATTTGAGGAGTTTTATTAGCCGGAGGCTGAATGGGGAAAACAGACCCAAATCATACAACCCCATGTGTACGCAGCAGCTCAGGGTTTATATAGACACACAGGGAGGCGCAGAGAACAAAGGCAGTTAATAACTTTTCACAGGCATAACCATGGTTATGTAGGTCCCCTATACATGACCTTTTTAACATTTTTCCGTTATCTGAGGTCCCCATTTGCACAACCAGCTCAGCCAGCCAGGCGCCAGGAACGTTTTGCAATTAACCTTAGGGCATCCAGGTGTGTAGGGGTATGTGATTATACATTGATTTAGACATTCCTGGGCCTCAAGGCTGAGCTTGTGAGATAAGTGAACATGAAATTGTTCCAATTCCCTGTTTCATAAGTGAGATTTGATCAAGGATTTTATCATTGGCTTTCTTTCACCCAGTCTAGCAATAACCAGACAGGAAGAAGCCAGAATTTTTAAGGACTCCCTGGAAGGTGCAGTTGTCCTAAAGCAACCTGACTGGGGCAGGGAGTTGATGGTGGGAGTGAGAGGAGAAGAGCTGAAATACAATAGGAAAGCTTGAGTAGTTCTCCTTTCTTTGCCATCAGCCCTTTGTATGGCCTTGGGCAAACCATTCACTTTGAACCATTGTTCACTTCTATAAAAGAAGACACTGAAATATAGTTCTAAAACCCCTTCCAGCTTAAATATTCTAGTATTTCAGACTCTACAGTTTCTTTTGTTCCCAGATAAATGTCCCCTTACATTCATTTGTAAATCATTGTCATCATTGCTGCGATATCTGAATACTGCCTGTACTATTGTGTATATAAGTAAAACGTGTTTCCAGTTTTTTTCAAAACGGACTCAATTTTTACTTAAATTTACAGAATAAAACTTATATCACTGCTTAAATGGAAAACCTTCATTGCTGAGTAGAAACAGAAGAACTGCAAATATATACACAACCTAAAACAAAACAATCTAAGAAAATGTAGATGTGGTTGCCTTTTGGTGAAATTTGGAAAATGAAACCTTCCCTCTGCTAAAATGGGAGCAAGCAAATGTTAGAAAAGTGTAACACACTAGTTTCAAACAAATTTCTCTTTAGTTTGAAATTGAACTTTCTCATTCTGCCTTTCAAAGTTATTCAGTGTCCGTTCATGCACTTTTAGAACCTTTCATTTACCCAAAATAGACTATATAACTCACATGATAGGAAACAATGCTCGCCTTTCCCTGATTAACTTGAGATTCATCTTTCAGTCCTCAGATTAAATATAAATTCCTCAGAAAAGCCTTCCAAGACTAACCTCCAACTAACTTGCTTTCCCCTTAGGTAGTAGGCATTAAATACACTTCAATGGAAAGAATATTCCCCCAGACTACTTCTATGCAGTACTCATCACAATATATCACGGTGCATTTGCATCCATTGTCGTCTCTTCCTAATTAATTCATAAATTATTTTGTACTTCTTTATTCCAGATCTTGACACAAAATGGGCCCCTAGTGAACACAAACAAGGTAAAAGTAGAAAGCATTCTGGCTCCTGCACCCCCAGAGAGCTTTAGCCCCGCCTCCTCCCTCGACCAAGCCTTCCCGCTCCGGCGTGGAAGGTTAAGCTCCGCCTTCTCTCTCTACCAACGGCAGGTACGTCCTCGGCGGCTGCGGCCCGAGGGCGGTGGGCGGGGTCACGCAATGACGCCACCGCGCGTTTCCGGCCTGAAAAACCGTCGCGTTCCTGAGGAGACGCCAAGAGGCGGTCACCACCTCGCTAGCAGCCTCGGGACCGGCCACCTCCATCTCCACTGTCACCATGGGGGCTATGCTGGGCGTCTTCTCCCTCGCCAGCTGGGTGAGTCGGGGTCTGGTGTCTCCGCGGAAGCTGCGGAGAGAGCGATTAGAAGCCCACGGCCGGCCAGACCCGAACGGGCCTCGGCCCGCGGTGGGGAAGACCGGCCCTGAGTGGCCTAGGGTATCCGGGGCCCGAGGGCAAAATCCGTGATCCTCCCACCCTCCCAGCCCTGGAGTCGGGGTGAAGCGGTTGTTTATTTGTTTTCGAGGAACGAGGAGGCCAGACCGCCATTGTTTACAATCCATGGCCCCGCCCCTGGGCGCCTTCCGGCCTCCGGGCTCCTCCGGAGTTGGCCGGGAACGCGTTGCCGGGGCGGGGGCTCCGTTCCGGTGCCAAGCTCCACCGTAAGGTGGCGTCTTTCCGTTTAAGGCGGCTGGAATATTTTCAGCTCATAGCATGGTATTTACCTGAGTTACACAGAGTATATAGTAGAGATCGGGTTTAAACCGAGGTCTGTGTGCAGTTCTGGTTCAAGGGCAAAAGGCCTTGTGGATTTGGAAGCGATGGAGTCATTGGAGCAAGGGCTCGCTGCCCCCACACACCTAGAAGCCAAAAATCTTATACCGAATTTTGAGGCGAAAAAAATGTTTTATTGCAGGGTCGACTGGTAAGAGGACTTGGAAGTAAAGAAAGCTCACATTTGTCTCCCCGATCTGGGGTCTGAGTAGTTTTAATGGGTTGGGGAAAAGGACGAAGAACGAAGTTTCTCCTTGGCAGAGGCTAACCGGTCAGTTTTAATGTTGTCCATATGCATTTAAAACCAGATCTTCCTTGTCGGCAGACTGACTCCACGCTTCTGAATTGGTCCCTGACAGGTCTAGAATTTGGGATCCTAGTGCGGTGAGCTTTGACTTACTTCCTGGTGAGCTAATGGTAGTAATGCGCATGCGCTGACTATACTCCCTGGGACGTTTTGCTGCTCCTGCAAAAACAAACTTTAAGGAAAAGGGTTAGAGGAGCAGGCAGAACTGACTTCAGCCTGCGCACGGTTTCAATGACCTGAACATTTGGGGACCTTGTACAAGTCATCTATCTTCTGGTTTTCTGTAAGATGGGGAAAATCACCCCAGCATTCTTGACCTCAAGAGCTGCTGTGAATTAAACTGAATAAATAGGTTGAATCACTTTGTAGATAGCAAACACCAAATTTTTTTTTTTTTTAAAAAAAACAAAACATGAAGGAAGGACGAAGAGGAAGAAGCGTCTTTATGTATTTAGTAGTTTTGTTTCTTACACCAGCCCCCGGTTCCACCCAAGTGTTTGGGTTTTGTATGGTCCGCACACCTGCATCTCAGCCACTTGAACCACTAGGATGTGACCCTAACTGCCATATTTTAAAAAATTTTAGTCTATAAAAAAGAATATGATGATGTCCCTTCTTCAGAGGAACGTGATTCCTTGACGTCATTTCCTTGTTTCCTAATTTTCCAACTGATTTGATTAATCGGGGACTTGATTTCATCTCATTCCACTACTATTTCTTAGGAATAGACTATTTCCATCCTTTGTTGAGGGTAAACCTAAGGGGCCTTTGGACATTTAGAGGTCCTTGAGAGCGGTAGCTTTCCAGTTTTTTTTAACCTTGACCCAAAGTAAATAAATTTCACATGTTGATTTTACACATTCATTTAGAGACAGATTTCATGAAATAATTCTTAACATTGCCATTTACTGTACATTATTTTTATTTTACACTTTAAAAAATCCTGGTAATCTTATTTTTACAGTCTATTAGTGGGTTAAACTCTTCAATATTTTTAAGAAAAATAGAGTTAAGGTCATTA
The DNA here is from genome assembly GCA_004363575.1 of Solenodon paradoxus. NCBI lineage: Eukaryota > Metazoa > Chordata > Mammalia > Eulipotyphla > Solenodontidae > Solenodon > Solenodon paradoxus. The sequence goes on along the minus strand of RJWH01004311.1, from coordinate 82,884 downwards.
AGGAGTAAATTGGTAATAGTGAAGCAAAGACAGCCTTCCTATTCTCATAACCTGAAGCATATTTTTACTTTGATGTAAATGCTGAGATTTGAATTTATGCCATCAAAGCATTTCTATCTATCATCACCTTTATATTTTATTAATTGCTTTTGTTCGATAGGAGTAGCAAGGAATTCAGCATACCAGGGACTGGAATAAGTGAGGGAAGAAAAATAGTCAGAAAGGTAGAAGGAAAGCACCTCATATAGAGATACCCATTGTCTTATGTCCCGTAGGCCAATTTAAGGACTTTAGCTTTAACTCTTGTCATGTTGATCCATTACAGCAAAGAATAATGAAATGATCTGACCTGCGTTTTAACAAGGTCGCTGTGTGGAAAATATATGTGGCATAATGTATAATAGGACATATTTGTCCCCTAATGTAGATCTGCGTGAGATATAACACTAGCTGGTCCCCCTCTAGGTATTTACATTCTTGTGATAGTTCTACACTAGATTTGTTAGTTTATTAGGTGTGTTATTAGTTTGCTAAAACTGCATGATAATATACCACAAACCGGGTGGTTTAAGCAACAGAAATGTATTGCTTTACAGTTTTGGATGCTTCCTTTTGGAGGTTAGAAGTTCAGGATGAAGCTGTCAGTAGTGATTGTTCCTTCTGAGGGTGGTGAGAGAGAATGTTCCTTGCTTCTTCCCCAGCTTCTGGTGTTTTGCTAGCAGTCTTTGGTGTTCCTTGACTTCCAGATCTCTGCCTTTATCGTCACATGATGTTCTCCCTGTGTTGCATGTCTCTTTCCAAGTTTCTCCCTTTTTTGACATGAGTCATATTGAATTGGGTACCCACTCTTCGCCGGTACAGCTCCATTTTTACATTTGCATTGACTTATTTCCAAATCAGGCCACATTCTAAGGGAGTAGTAGTTACGATTTACAGCACAGGAATATGGGGGGGTGGGGTACCCATAACAGGTAATTATTATGAGATCATTTAATTGGATAGGAGAAAATATAGCAAAAAAGAAGTCAGGAGTTTGAGAATACAGGCAAAATAAACCTGAAGCAGATAGTGTTTGTTTTTGTTTGTTTGTTTGTTTTTTGTTTGTCAACTCTTATTTCTGTCTGTGACCAGATACATATTTCTATTATGGTCCTTTGACCGTGCTTATAATTAAGAATTGGAAATGAACCTGGTAGGGGGCCAATTTTTTTTGACTCCTGTAGTTAAAATATATAGTTACCATGATATACTGAGCTCTGCTGTGTCAGGGATTATGCTAAATGCTTTATATTCCTGACACTATCTCATTCTTCACACAATAATTCTGTGTGAAGACACAGTGATATGCTCACTTTTACAAATGAGAAAACTGGGCCTTTATGAAGTTGAGCAACTTGCTCCAAGTCACAGAAACGTGGTGAAATCCACCCAGGATACCATCTAGAAAAAGTAGAAGATTATTATGGGACTGTATTGTATGACTCCCCCATGTTTCTTACTGCTGCTTCTGATAATTCTGAATTAACCTGTCCTTGTAATGTGACTTGATAATGTCATTTGTCAGAGCAGTTCAGACCATTTCTTACTAAAGCATATGTAAGAATGATTGCAGTTGTATCCTCTTATCAGGCATGCACTTTAGGAGATCCAGAAGACCACAGTTATCCTTTTTTTTAAATTGAAGTTAAATTCACATAATAAAATTAACCAAATTAAAGTACACAGTTTAGTGGCATTTAGTATATTCACAGTGATATGCTGGAATCCAGTCTGTCCAGTTTTAGAAGGTTTCATCACCCCTAAGGCAAACTAAATACCCATTAAACACTTGCTCCCTACTCCCTTCCCAGCTCTGGAAGTCACTAATCTGCTTTCTGTCTCTGGATATACCTATTCTGCATATTTCATACAAATAAAATCATATTTAAAGTTCTGCCCTTGCTGTGGTCTAAGCTATCTCAGTTTTCTTATGGCTATACGTGGCGGATGGTAATCTCTCAGGAAAGCAATATTATCACTCAAAATAATGAAAACACAAAATGAAATATTAAAAACTTACTGGGGTGTATTTGACCTTATTTTCTGACTTTCTCACATAATTCTCTCAAAGTGATTGAAAATAATTCAGATGAGCTGAGACTGCTCTTACATATTTTTGTTTACTTTCTTTTCATAGTCTAAAGAATAGAGTTCTTATTGAAAATATAGAACATAGGAAGATACAAAACTGGTCATAAAAATATTTCATAATCCGTTGGAGAAAATTACTAACACTTTGGTATATAATCTCATCTTCTAAAGCATGTTTGCATGTGTGTGTATGGGATTGTGTGTGTGTGTGTGTGTGTAGAAAAATGGGTGTATATATAATGTACATATATGCCTAAGAACATTTGTGTAATTGTGTAATTTGTACAGCAATTTATGTATAACTTACCAGACTTAGCCTTTTGTGACCTCTTTTATTTAGCATGTTTTTGAGGTTTGTTCCCCATGTATCAGTACTTCACTTTTATGCTAAATAATATTCCCATTGTGTGGACATAAGACATTTTGCTAACAATCCATTGATGGACTTTGCGGTTGTCTCTGCCTTTCGGCAATTGTACATAGTGTTGTTTTGAAAATTCACATATGCGTCTTTGAATACCTTTTTCATTTCATGCTTTTGTTTGAATACCTATTTTAGTTCCTTTGGATGGAGAGGAATTGCCGGGTCATATGCTAATTCTGTATTTAACTTTTTTTAAACCTCTCCTGGTTACTCTTGAATTAAATGGCTCATCTTGTCATTATTTGTGAGGGTCCCATGTAATGCTTTATTCTGTGTTTTCAGACTTGGTAACTAGAATTTTCAGTAAACAGCAAACAGAGCTAGGTTTGTGTTTTTCTTCCTATTAAGAAATACTGTTTTTAAGTAAACTATGGTCTCCATATGAACATAACAGCATTTATTGGGTTCTTACTACGTTTTAGGTACTGTGTTGAGTGTTCATTTAATATAGCAATGTCTGGAGGAGGAAGATTCTGTCCTTGAGTCTTTTTTACAGATGACTTATCTTGTGTGACTTTTTGAGGTTAGGTAGCAGAAATGCTCTTACCTACTTCTGCCCAGCCATCCTTCTCTCAGTTAAAATTATCAAACCTGGTTTGCCCCGTCTTCTCCTCTGTGCCACCTGTGTTATGAAGGAGCCCCACGGGAGGGGTCTGAAATGGCTGTGCTTGTCCCAGGTTCCCTGCCTCTGCGGTGGTGCATCCTGTTTGCTGTGCAGTTGCTGTCCCAACACTAAGAACTCCACTGTGACACGCTTCATCTATGCCTTTATAATTATCCTGGGCACGGTTTTATCTATCATCATGCTGCAAGGAGGAGTGGAAAGTCAGCTAAAGAAGGTCAGTAGAAGGCACAGCACTCTCAGTATACTGGTTATTTTTATATTTGGCAAAATTTTTGTGTTAATTTCTGTTATTCCTGCTTTGTTACAGTAATCAAGCTCACTGTAATTGTCTGGTTCTTAATTACTTAGGGGTATAGTGAAGATACAGAGTATAAAGGTATTAGTCCTTTTCCAGAAAGAAAGAATGAATATCTTCAGGCTCTAGCCTAACAAGTGAGGGGAGAAAAGGTAATAGTAAAAGAGTGGTCCTAAAATGTTTTCTTTCCATGTATATTTAAGACTGAAACTAGACTAGCCCTTTGCCTTTGGAATTGAGTGAGTTGTAGCTTGAGAATTCATGGGAAAATCAGAGAAGAGCAAAGAAGAGGACACTTCACTTTGATTTTCAAAATGCAAGTGGTTTATGCTATCTGATGACAAAATCATAAGTGAATTGGAAGCTAAAGAGAAATATCTCACAGGACCATCTTGGAGTTTTGAAAGTAGTCAACTTTATTAACCCAGGTTTTCCTATGGTAGACTGGAATCTCTTTTTAAATGTATATGTGCCCATTATATTGAAATTGCTTTTTCCAGATTCCTGGATTCTGTGATGGAGGATTCAAAATCAAAGTGACTGATATAGCAATGAGTAAAGAATGTGATGTGCTAGTTGGTTATAAAGCTGTGTATCGGATCACCTTTGCCTTGGCCGTCTTTTTCTTTCTCTTCTCTCTGCTCATGTTGAAAGTAAAAACAAGTAAAGATCCCAGAGCAGCGATTCACAATGGGTATGTAAAATTAATTTGATTACTAACTTATTAATTTGGGTGTGGATCCTCCCCTTCAGCAGTTAAAGTTGCCATTCTGCTGTGACCCAGTTGTATTTCTGTCCACTTAAGACTGTGAAGTTGTTTCAGTGCTATTTCCAGTTGGAGCCCTATCACTTAGAGGAAGTAGAGGAGATGAAGAGTCTTGTCTTTCCATCCTGGATCCCCCGTTCTCATTTTATCTATATTTCTATTTTTATTTGTAGACTGAAGAGAGTTTTATAGACTTCGTATGTACTATAATCCCCATTTTGCATATGGTAGTGCCTGATTTTTGGACAAGATCTCTCAGCCAATGAGGATTAGAGCTAGATCTGAAAAGTAGGTCTGTCGATCTCCAAAGCCCGATTTTTACAGACAGTTTTTAAAGATCTTGGATTGAAAGGCAGGTTTCATCATGGCTATGCCAGTGTTGAACTGTGTGATTGTGGGTTAGGCACTTATGTCCAATATTGTGAAAGAAGGATTAGGTGATAACTTCTCCCCCAGATCTAATAGTTAGTTGCTCTGTATTTAGCTAACTTTGTTACTTTATAACGCTTCAGAATTTTAGAGAAGGACCTGTCTTTAGCGCTTAAAATATGGAAACTCTAAAGTTAGATATGCCTCTCTTACAATGAATGTGAATGATTTGTTATCAGTGCTATTGTTTTTAATTGTGTAAAATATTGAATGAAGCAGCTTTGTGTCAAATAAAGAAATATGTCCAGACATGTTGGAAAAGCTCCTAAGGCTTTATTTTTGCATTTCATGAACTCATTTTTCTCAATGCAAGAGTAAAAATTAGCTTTGCATAAATGCACTTTATGTTTTAATAGGTTCTGGTTCTTCAAAATTGCTGCCATTGTTGGTATCATGGTTGGATCTTTCTACATCCCTGGGGGTCATTTCACCACAGGTATGAGTCACTATTAAGATTAATTATAATATATACAAAATCTACAGATGAGTTAAAGATACTTTTTTGTTACTGATTTTACAGAACTGACAATTAAATGAACTAGTGTCCCATTATATAGTTGGTATTAAGATATTAATTGATTAAAGTCAGGAGGCATTCAGCTCACTTCTCAGCTGTTCTGGAACCATATGTTAATCATTTGTCAGTATTTTAAGTTTCCCTTCTCACTTGACAATACTGAGTCATCAGTTTATCAATGTGACTTCAAACTCATGTGCTCCACTATCCCTGTCTTAATTTCCTTTAATAAATCAGTTGGCATCAAGTACCTTTCTGTGCATTTCCGTTGTGGTCCGCC